>JBAMYA010049311.1:3300-33495 GCA_037176975.1 Arrhamphus sclerolepis | reverse complement strand
ATCTCAATAGTCCTCAAAAAGTTACTTCAGAGCCTCCTGGGCACCAAAATGTTTCGTTTTTGACAAGATTTTTAGGCATATTAGAAGATAAAAACGAACTCAGTCGAAGCTCCGTAAACCACCGTCTCCTTTGTTGTGATCAGCTGTTACGCACAGGTGAGGGAGGGGGAGCGCACCAGGAGCGCAGCATTTACGCAGAGCAATAAAATGAGTTTAAAATGTCGGCCGACTGAGACTTTTACCTTTAAGAAAACCGGGAAGTCTGTGCTTTCCGTCGGTCATAAAGCTGCGTCATATCCGGCAACTTTTCACGTCGAAAATCGTAGAAATATGACTTTTCCCCACTTGTCCCGATTTTTCACTCTGTGTCTTTAGGCTGCTCTTATATAAGGCATAAATATTTTATTATTATTATTACTGCAAAGAGGAGAGTCTAATGAATCCAACGAGACCAAATATGGCGTGCGTTGATGACGTTTTACGTGTGAGAGGCTTTATAAGCAGTAGAGGCGGAAGTGAGGACGACGACGTCCGCGCGGGGCCTGAGAGGTTAAAAAGTCCAAACTTTGTGACATTTGTGGCATTTAGTCTAGCTTCTGGAAAAATATCCAACAAAATTAACCCTTTTTACATAAAAAAAGTTAACATTATAAATTTGTGATTTTACAAGAAAAAATAAAAATATTAGTACAAAAGCATCAATTTTATGATAAAGGTCACAATTTTATGAACTTTGAGATTTTTAACAAAAATGCATTTTTTTTATGAAAGAAAAGTTTGATGTTGTGAAATTCGCCATTTTACAACAAAAACATTTTTATGAAAAAAAAGACAGATATTTGTAATTTGTAATTATGCAAGAAAAAATTTTGATTTTAGTACAAAAGCCTGAATTTCATGAGTTGTAAAGAGTTTTTATGACAAAAAAAAATTACTTTCACTAACAACATAGCGGGTTGATAACATAAAGGACAACTGGCCCTTTAACAGTAACCATGGTGATGATGTGGCCCTGGATGAAACAGGGGTTGACACCTCTGGTCTGTTGTTTGATCTGTGCTTGGAGGACCAGTCTGCAAAACCTTGGGGGGAAAACATAAAATTGAAGACAATTCTGAACCTTTGAAAGCCAGAAAAACTGTAACCCAGTTAGATTAAATGGTACCAGTTCAGATGAAGTCATCCCAGTGCACAAGTCCATTTTAATACAATCTAGTTCCCTCCCAGTCAAATTCAGTTCATTTTACTGAAATCTTTTTAAACCAGTTCAATGGAAACACTGCGTTTTAACAGAACTGAGTTTGGACAGGCAGACACCTACCAGGTTTGTTAAATTATCGTAAATTTAAATTCAGTTTATAAACCTTTACGGCCCACCAAAGATCTGTCTTCAAGAATCTGTGAAAATAAGCCGGGACGCCTTCTGGTCGAGCATGTAGGAGCTTCCTCTGAGGTTCAGACGACAGCAGCACTGTGCTTCACTTCATCACGACACAGCTGCTTTCAATGAAATCAGGTTTTATAACCCTTAAAACCCTTCCTGAACCCACCAGGTCCTCGCATCTAAGGGCCCAGGTCCTTGCATCTTAGGGACCAGGTCCTTGCATCTAAGGGACCAGGTCCTGGCATCTCAGGGACCAGGTTCTGGCATCTCAGGGACCAGGTCCTGGCATCTCAGGGACCAGGTCCAGCTCAGCCCAGCTCAGTTAGACTTGTACACTTATGTCTTCAAGTTATGGATGTTAGACGGGTACCAGATCCCTTTAAACAGAAGCCTTTCAGTGCTTCTGTGTCTGATTAAATGAATGAACAGATAAACGGAGAGACGAGAGAACAAAGCGTGAAGTACTTCTGTCTTCTTCTGCACAAACAATCGTAAGCATCTGAGCGAGGTTTTCTTCCTTCCAGGAAGCAAGAAAGGAGAAAAACAAGTACCTTTATTCCAATTTATCACCATGAGGGGATTGTAGAATTTCTGCAGAGAATAAGAAGGAGGGGAGGGAAAACGTGAAGGAAAAAGCTTTTCTGTGTCTAAAAAGATGGCACAGCAGACAAAACTGTTTACCTGGCACATCAAATCTTGTTAAACATAGTTTCTGGAGTTCTTCCTGGGGGAGGATGCAAACAAAAGCTGCAGGAACAAAGATACTGTAAGAGAATGTCTGCTCCAGCACAACTTATTCCCACTCTGGCCTTTTGCCATAAAAGAAATAAAAGGGTGCAAAAGCACACACAAATAGACTTTATAGATTTTGCCAACTTGAGTCCGCAGAAAAAAATCAATATGTCTCTTTTTGTTTCTTTAAAATATCTGAACAGCTCGGCTCTTCTCTGGACGTAGCCTCAATTTCTGAACTTTGATTTGTTCATTAGAGCACAAACGCAGCCTAAAAATAATCTGATTTCTTTCATAATAGCAGAGAGTTAAAAAATCAATAGCTGCGGCTAATATAGATTAGTCGACTGAAATGGCAAACGAAGAAGCGAGGTCCAAAGACTCCATCAGGAGCCTGAAACTGGGCGACAATCAATCACTGGGAATGATGCCGGCTGTGTGGGACATCAGCATGCAAGATACAAAGGAATGTGTTTTACTGCATGCAGCTCAGTCCAGTAGTGCAACTGGTCCAGTAGCCGGACCTGGTCCGGTAGCCGGTCAAGGTCCAGTAGCCGGAGATGGTCCAGTAGCTGGACCCTCTTCTTGTGTGCATCGTCTTGTTGAAAACTAAATGGATCAAGAGGTGGGACCCAGTCTTTGTTTTTCAAGTCTCAAGTAAGTCTCAAGTCCCAAGTCAGAACAGGCAAGTCCTAAGTCAAGTCTTGAGTCCAGACAGGCAAATCCCAGGCCAAGTCTGAAATTAGACAGGCAAGTCCCAAATCAGCTCTTGAGTCCAGACAGGCAAGTCCTGAATCAAGTCTCAAGTCTAAACAAGCAAGTGTTGGGTCAGGTCTTGAGACCAGATAGACAAGACCAGTATAATGTCCCCCAGTTATCCTGGACAGACTAGACAGCATCATCATAACTCTCACTAAACCGTGGAGTTCACATAGTCCTTGGCCCAGATGGGCCACACAGGCCTGGTATTTTGTGGCTAACCATTTTATTTACTGTTTCCAGTACCCTGCCTCTAAGTCCCAGTCACGACCAGGTCTGGGTCCTGGCGGGGTCACATGCTAATGGTTTCTCTTCACACAAGCATCATGAAACTTAAAAGGTCCTTTAACAGGAAGCGTTAAAATTCCTAACCACTGTCTGAATGTCCCGAGCTGGTAAACACAAAAAGAAAGAACTTAAAATCAGAAAAGTGACTGTCATGAAGAGCAGCGGATCAATCAATCACTCCACATCTGCTTTATCATCCTCCCTCCATGCGCTCATCCTCCGGGGAAATGATTGCTCCTGTCGTTCCCGTACGCAGAAACAGAAGTCCTTCATCATCACATCATTGAACAGCTGTGTCTCACATGATGCGTGTCTTTCTTTTGAAGATGAAGAAGACAGAAAACAGAAAACAGCAGCAGGGAGGGTTTTTCTGGAGGTGAAAAACTACCACCAAGTGTGATTCCCAGCAGTTTGCAATGAAGACAGCAAAGTTGAGAGGACATTTACTCTGGGCCCAGAGTGGATGAATCCAGCTCTAAATCCATAACTCTTTGGTATATTTATCACTCATCTGCGCTGCCTCAGTGAATATTGGCAGATATATGGGAGAGCATCAGCGTGCATTAGCTCCAAGGCTCCATCCAAAAGAATAAATCTCAGGATTTAGTCCTCGCCTCATGTTTACACAAGCTCTATAGATTACAGGCGAGTTCAGGTCGCTTGTCAAATGAATACGACATGGATGAAAATGCACATTACACGGGCGGATGGGTGCGATATGAAGCTCTTGTGACATCAAAGCAACGTCGTCAATTTACCATTAAAATCACGGTTTATAATTAGCCATCTGTAACAGGGTGACACCACAGGTTTGATGGATCGATTGACTTAACAAAAGGAGAAATATAAATGAACAAAGATCCCTTCAATGATAAAGCTCTGCCACTTCATTAAACATCTGGACCACTTTCATTACAGACAAAAGGCTGGGAGGGAAGGATGGAGGGAAAATGAAAAGAAAAGAGGATGTTAAGGAACTAAAATAGGTCCTGAAGGTTGAGAGTTGGATGTCCTGGTGAGACATTATAATCATTCTGGTGGAGGCCTTTAGTTTAAAGGTCCCATGAAGTTTAAATCTAGTTTTACCTCAGAATATTGAAATAAAGAGTCTGGGACATCAAGCAGACGTGCAGTGAACCTCAGAACCTGTTGTCACCTCCTTCATATGTGAATTTCACCATTTGCATATTCAGCTGAAACACGATCCAAAGAGAAAAGCTGGAAAACGTTCCGTAACACTTTACACAGACTACATTACAAAGACCAGCCCACCTTCTGCTGGACTCTGGAGGTCTGAACCTCCGTCTGAGAGCCAGTTGACTTGTAGGATACGAAGAAGGAAAATCGTTTTAAGGACCATAACTCTATTCTCCTAAACTCTGGACTGATTCTCCAACCTTGGAAAGTTTCAAGAAGACTTCACTCAGGAGCTGACGCATCAGCGACCTGTAAGTCTCTAAACTATAAACCACCCTGGAGCTGAGCTTCACACTAAAACCAGAGAAATGCTCAAAACGTTAGTTTCATGTGTTACTTTGAGGAGTTCCACAGTTATCCATCACCAAAAAGAACAAAACAACCTCCCACAATATAATCATGGCTGAAGCTTTTGTTCTTCTGAATTTCACCACATCCCTGCAGAGTCAGCCGCTTGTTCTCCGTCATCACAGCAGCATCGAGCTTTTGCCTCCTGATTACATCAGAGATTAACGTTCTGGCACTGAGGAAACTCGTGTTCACAATCCAGGCTCAGCTGTGCCAGATGAAGTCACCAGAACACGTATAAACCGCTGACCGCCCCGTCCGACTTCACTGTTACTATAAACGGTGACCGACAGGAAGGTTCTCAGATCTGTTACAGTCCCGGCAGCTGCGGCGAGGAAGATTCTCACCATCTAATGTGACTCACACGACAAGTACAGATGACACACAGGCCTGAAGGCTGCCAACCACAAATACGTCTCAGCTCCAGTTCTCAGCCCAACTCTGCTCACGACCTGTTCAACATTTTACATCGCAAGTCATCTGTCTTTCCTCTCTGATGCTCTCTAACCCGCCTGGTTGCTATGGCAGCCAGCACGCACGGAACCCACGTAGACAGAACCAGACTAAAGAGGAAAACTGGCCCTGCTGCGGCTGCGTTTGTTTGTTTGTTCGTTTGTGATGCAAACGACTTGAAATGCTGTTTGAGCAACCAGACTGTTCAAATGGAGACGCATCTGTGAAAATCCGCCTGGAACCGCCTCCGTTTCTGGTTTCAGTCAGTTTTGGTTTCAGGTTGTCGACAAATCTGTCTGTGTAGATACAATTAAGACATAAAACCTGACCTGGACTGGAGAACGCAGGTTTAAAGCTCAACAAAGCCGCTGACGTTCCTATGAATTAGTAATAACATTAATAAAATTGTGAGTCATGCTTTTCAAGTGGCAGGCGTACCTATATTTACCTATATTTACCTATATTTACCTATATTTACCTATATTTACCCAAGTTTATCTATGTTTATGTGTTTACCTCTTTCTGCTCTTTGTGCTGTACAGCAACATGTTCTTTTTAATCAAATGCACCTGACAACAGCTGCTATTGTGGCAACGAACAGCTTTAGTTGCATAAAAATGAAGCCTTTGGTTATTTTTGAGGACGATCTCTGTCCTCCCTAAAAAATATTTGATGCAGCATTGAGGAACGAGGACAAAACTATTGACATGTCACGTCTGCTCATCTGAAACGCCAAACAAGCATCCAAAACCTGCTTTTAGAACAGAGGTGTCAAACTCTGTTTCATCACCATGGTTACCGTCAAACGGTTGGATATTGTTTACTTTCTCGAGCAGCTGTGTTGTCAGATTTCCAGCTAGTTTCTGGAATTTTTTTAAGTGCATTTTTGTCATTAAAAACTCAAATTTAAAAAGAAATGCAATTTTATCATAAAATTGAGGCTTTTGTATTAAAATCACTTTTTTTTCTTGTATGCTCACAAATAAAAAAAAAAAAAAAATTTGTTTTAAAAGGGAAATTTCAAGTTTTTTCACATTAAAGTGAAGTTTCATTATGAGCACATATTTCACAAAAATCATGATATTTATCATGAAATTAAACACTTTTGAACTAAAATCCCTTTTTTTCTTGTAAAATCACAAATTGAAAAAAAAATCTGACTTGCTCAGTAGAAAAGAAAATTTTGTTGTAAAATTGCAAATTTTGCAAAATTGAGACTTTATTGTGCGATCACAAATGTTCCAAAATTTACTCATTTTTTGGAATTTTTTTTTTACTATAATTTCAAAAATTCTGTATAATTTGTACAAAAAGGTCAAGTTTTTGTTATTAAAAAAGAAAAAAAAAAAAAAGTAGGGCCTTGAGTTTGACGCATGGATTTGAAACGATATAACTAGAGAATTAAGAACGAGGATTTGAGTCTCGGGTTCAAACTGAGGAACTGAATCAGCTCCACAGGTATCAAAGCCTCTCCAGAAGAACAGATGTGTGTGTGTGTGTGTGTGTGTGTGTGTGTGAAATATCTGACGTTGGAACTTATTTACTGCAAAATCTTGACATTTATTGATCACAATGTCCTTAATCAAAACTGAGACACAAACAGGAAGGAGTTAAAGAGATGCACAACCCTCATCATCATCATCACCATCATCATCATCCTCATCATCTTCTTCTTCATCATCATCATCATCAGTTTCTGAAGAATTAGTTAAATCCACTTCCTCTAAAATGACAAATCATTTTTTCAATATTATCTTTATTATTTAATTCTTAAATTTCCAGAATTAAAATCACTTTTAAGACATACAGTGACAGCAGGAGGGTGTGGCCAGGTCTCTGATGCAGGGTGACTGTCACAAAATAAATAAATAATAATAATAATAAAAAAATCATCTTCTTTCTGACGACCTGCAGGGCGAAGATGCGCGAATTTATGCAAAACAAAAAAGGACTGCGCACGCGTTATTGCGGTAAACTTCCAGATCTGCGTCATTTGGAGACGCCGAGCACAAGATAGTGACTGTGCATGTCATTTCTCTGTTTCTTTTAACTCTTGACTGAACAGTTTTGCGCAAAGACGAGCGGAAACGGACGAAAATGGCATTTTGTTTTACGCATTTTCCGCTAAACCTCTGAATGTCTGTTTCCTGCTTTAAACACATCAGCTGGAGCGGAGAGTAAAAGTTGTTTATCCGGCTCTCACGCATCTGCCAACGCGCACGGAGCCCTGCTTATTACAACAGCGTGACCTGCAGCGCCACATCCGTTCCGCGCGCTCACCGGTGCGCGCAACTGCGAGCATCCGACAGCCAAGTCCCGACTCCTGCTTGTGGAACATGGAGGCTTCAGAAAATAAAATAAAATAGAATAAAAATAAACCACGCATGAATAAAAAGAAACATCAAATAAATCAAGCACTTCAACGCCAGCGCGTGTCATGCGTGCGTCACAGGACTGCGCATCCATCCGGGAGGCAACACTGTGCCTGTTTGGAGTCTAAAACACGCGCGCCCGCGCACACACGCACAATTTGCAGCTTGGACTCCACACTGCGTCCCAACACAAATTGACAAAGAAAAAAAAGAGAGTAAAATCTCACTTTTATCCAGATGACTCAACACTGGATTATTTGATCTTCTCTTTTTTCTTTTCTTTCTTTTTCTTTCTTTCTTTCTTTTTTTTTTTTTTGAGGCCCGGGACTCACCTGATATGCAGACAATGAAATTAGCTTGAAGAATGATCAGTATCTCCCAGATTATATCCATCCTCTGTCCTCATTCCACGCACATCACGCACAGATTATAGAGAAACTGGGTTGTTGTTGTTGTTTTTTTCTTTTTTCCTTTTATGAGCTGCCTGTCCTCCCAGGCTGGATCCCGCTGCACACCTTCCACCAGGTATTTTCCACAGCAGACATAAAGCAGCTGATCAGCAGCCTGAGGACGGAGATCCCACCACGAGATGGAGAGCAGAAAGGAAGGAAAAATCCACAGATATGGGGTGAACTCCAAAAGAAAAGTGCCTAAACACAACAAGATCCTGAATTAGTTCACTTTGTTATTCCAGTGCGCGCTGGAACCGACACATCCATCCATCCATCTATCCATCCATCCATGCATGCATCCATCCATCTATCTATCTATCCATCCATCCGGCGCTGCGTTCACGGAGCGGATATCCCGTTCTCTCCGAGAAAAAGAGTCACGGACGACCTGCTGAGTGGAGGGAAGAGGAGGAGGAGGGAGGAAGGAGGAGAGCGGCAGAGGACGCGTCTGGACGGGCCGCGGGGTCCGTCTAACACCTGGAGACAACCAGCAACTCTGGGAAAAGTCGCGCATCCAGGTGACAAGCCTCCAGATCCAGACTCCCCCGCGCGACTGCGAGCGGACGAAGCGTCGAGTCAGACGGAGGCAGCAGAGGCTGTTCCGGAAGGACCTGTCAAAATAAAAGCACCAACATCACCTCACTTCCAGGTTGAACCGATCCAGGAAGTGAAAAAAACAAAAACGATAAAAAAAACAAAGCAGTTTCTCAACTGACCACAAGGTGTGGGCTGCAAAACAGAGCAAATCTCTACTAACCTCTTATTTGCTAATATTCACGGCCTGATACAAAAAAACCCAAAACAAAACAAAACACAAAAACAAACAAAAGGACAAAACTTGTTGATAAAAAAAAAATCTTACACACGTTTTGTGCTTTAAGTTTTCAATTTATAGCATATTCTATCCTTTTTCAGGCATGTTATTGATAATACATGCAAGGTTGTGCATTTCTGAGTGTTCTTAACTTTTTTAAAATGTGCCTTTAGACTATTGTGAACAACGAGGACTAAATTACTCACGTTAAAGACCCTACGCACAAAAATGTGCACATTCAAATCACTATTTTTTGATCCTGCTCTAATAAAAAGTACAGAACTTCTTCTAGCCTGTAAAAAAGAAGGCTTCAAAAGTCCTCTGGAGACAACCTTTGGGTGACGTCACGGAGGGTTTGTCCAGTGATTATACAGTCTATGGTTTTGATCAGTCAAACTTTATTTATGTAGCACATTACAACAAGCAAAAGAAGACCAAAGTGCTTCACACTCAGAGGAAGAAAAAAACGAGTAACAGTCTAATTTCTAAATTCTATAAAATAAATATCAAATTAAAATTAAACCAAATAAAGGTCTAAATGTGTTTAAAAGCCAAAACAAACAAAAGACAAAAAAAAACCCTCTTCAAACTGGACTTGATCTGAGCTAGGTCATCAATGAGTTGCAGGGTTTAGGAGCTGCCGCAGCCAGTAGCCAGTACTGGGACCTGGGGAAGTCCAGCAGCATCAGAGCAGACGACTGGAGGGCTCCACTGGGACAGTAGATGGTTAAAAGTTCAGACAAAGAAGGTGGAGCGAGGCCATTAAGAGCTTTAGGAACAAACAATAACATTTTGAAATCAATACGGTGAAAAAAATAGGAGCCAGTGGAGAGCGTATAGAAATGAAATGGTGCTGGATGAACCAATTAAAAGATGAGAAGCTGCAGTTTGCACCAGTTGCAGACGACAGGGTGAAGGCTGTGAAATACCAGTATAAAGTGTGATGCATGTAAAGGTATTTTGGTTTGATTTTGAGATTCTTCTGGCTTTTATTCATTGCCATCGGCTTCAGCAAGTCACTGAGAGGTTTGGTGATGGTCCAGCTGACTCTAAAATGTCCCCAGTTTCAGCTGGAAGCTCCCAGTCAGAATTCCAGCTCACATGCAGGTACCCTGAACCTAGAATCCAAGATCACTGCTGCTTTCATCAGAAAAGGCAGCACTCGACCAAATTCACTGTTTATAACAATTCCGTTAACAGCTCTATAACCGCTTCTATAAAAACTTATATAAGCATTACTATAAACACTTTTGTAAGAACTTCTACAACCGATTCTATAAAAAAGTTCTATAACATTTCTATAAACACTTCTGTAAGACGTTCTATAACCGATTCTATAACCAGGTCTATAAACAGTTCTATAAGAAGTTCTATAACTGGTTATAGAAACATTTGTATAAGCAGTTCTATAAACATTTATATAAACAATTCTATACAAACTTCTATAAACATTTCTATAAATGCTTCTATAAACATTTCTATAAATGGTTCTATAAACATTTATGTAAACAGTTCTATAAACGCTTCTATAAACAGTTCTATAAATGTTTCTATAAACAGTTCTATAAACATTTATGTAAACAGTTCTATAAACATTTATATAAACAGTTCTATACAAACTTCTATAAACATTTCTATAAATGCTCCTATAAACATTTATGTTAACAGTTCTATAAATGCTTCTACAAACATTTCTATAAACGGTTCTATAAACATTCATATAAACAGTTCTATAAACATTTACTTAAACAGCTCTATAAACATTTACATAAACAGTTCTATAAATGCTTGTACAAACATTTCTATAAACAGTTCTATAAACGGTTTTATAAACGGTTCTTTAATCAGCATTAGCAGTTTTATAGTCAGAAGTACTTTATTCATCTCAGGGGAAAATTCAAATTCATGATGACACTCAAGACAAAAATCAAGAACTGAATGTTTTCATGCAATAATTAGATATGGATACATACCGATACTAAAGAAAATTGTATCAATTATATTATTAAGTAATTAGAATAAAGTAAAAACAAGATACAACTAAACAGTTAAAAAGTAAAACTGCCCAACAAAACCCTTTGCATAGTATACATCCCCTTTGTGTTGTGTTGTGTGTGTGGTGTGAGTGTGTATATTGTGTCAGTGTGTCAGATTGCAGAGTTGAACAGTCGTGGGTGCAAGTCACCCGAGACGAAAATGAAAGCACTCGGTTCCAAGTCTGGAAGCTGCACGTATGCACCCCCCAGGAGCACATGGGAAGTCTCTGGGACCATGAGGAGGACGCAGTCCAACAGCAGAGTCCAGCAGTTCTAGAAGCAGTTCTGCAGTTTGCATTTTTTAGCTGAAAATTATAACCTTTTTGGACATTTTGACATAAAATTACAACAGTTGTAAACTTGACACTTTTTGATATAAATAAAGATAGATATAGAGATCTAGTCACAGAGACCTGGATGAATATTTATTCATTTATTCATGCCCAACTTCACCAACTTCACTAACTTCATGCCACAGTTTTTGAGTCAACGTGTTTCTTTTCTGTGTGCTTTTATTTTGTAGTCAAAAACCGCCCTGTTTCCGGTGATATTGTGTTCACACTGACACAAAGACACACACCCTGAGCAGAGAATTTACAGGCATCCCGAGTAAATCAAGAGCCCAGTGAGAAAAGTGAGGTCGCACAAGAGAACACCACACAAGAGAGAAACGGATCTCCAGCAAAACCGCCCCACTTTGGACTCTCTGGTGCCGCTGACGCACCAGACAGTCTGTCTGCGAGTAAAACTCACGACTCCAAGTGATGTAGAGCCAGAATTGGGCGACACATGCTTCCAGAAGGATGAAATGCTTAAAACATCAGTCAACAGGGACTCCAAGAACGCGCCAAACCGGATGCGAGTTCCATTTTCGGACAGTTGGATCCAGCGCTGCGGCGGTGCGCGCGACGTGCGCGCTCACGTCGGCAGACAGGCTGGCCGGGGACACAGGTGGATGAAAACACTGCATCATGCATGTAGCTGCAGTGCTGTCTGTGTCGTTCTGGATGAAGCTGATGTCTCACAGATGGAGAACATCTCAGGAAGGTCCAGGCAGAAGCTTCTCTGAGGAAGCGTTTCATCCAGTCCACATCAGAACATAAAGGTTTAGGAAAAGGTTTTACGACTACGAGGAGCTCATTCTTGTCAAAACTCGTCATTTTTATACTAAATAAATAAATATTAAAAATTTGCGAGTTTAGGACAAAAAGGTGAAATTATACAAAATAATCAAATTTACGACTTTTGCAATTTATGTCCCAGTTCTTTTTTCCAAACTTGATATTTTCTACAAACAAAAGGTAATCTGAAGTTAAAAAGTGACAATTTTAGTGATATTTGTGACTGCCAGATAAAAAGTAGAATTTTCAAAATGTGCAACTGTAACCACAAAATCTTCAAAACAGCTTTTTAAAATTGAGATTTTAAAGGAAAAACATTTTGTGATTTTAGTACAAAAGTGTCTGTTTTTTTGATAAAGGTCACAATTGTTGTGAAAAAAATTATTAAAATAAAGATTTGGCCTTTTACTTTTTTTTTATCGCAAAAACATAGGTATATATGTTTTTTGTATTAAAAAACATGAATTTTGTGAAATCTGAAAATTTTATGACAGAAAAAATTTAATAAAATACTAATTCCCTTTTTCTTTGTATAACTTCACGACCGAGCCCAGGAACTGGCGGGAAATCTGACAACATCGCTGTTTGAGAAAGTACAGAATAAGCGACCCTCTAATGGTAACCATGGAGATGATGAGTAGAGCGACGCCTCTGCTCTAGATGAGCCGTGTCTCAGACTGATGCTCCGTCTCTGGAAGGTTTGGACGGAGGTTGAGTGTTGACAAGGAGAAATAAAAATGAAACACTTGACAGAGGACGCGCTTCACACTCGTGGCAGCAGCAGCGTCCGCTGCCACACATCCGTTTCCCAGAGTTTCAGCCGGAGCCAGACTGAAACAGCCTCCCTCCCACCTGAGTCATCCCTTTATGCTCCAGATCCATCCTGAGATGAACCAGCTTCATCCTGGCACGTACTGGGAGACAGATTTATGGCCATCGGCTCTTCTGCTGGTCCAAAACAGCAGCAGATTGGGACGAATTCAGCCGTACGTCTTCTGCCCACAGCACAACTTCCATGAAATATTTAGTTTCTGGAGGTTTTGAAGCGGATTCCCAGCATGTGGGATCTGTCAGCTCTTGACTGAGTATCGCTGGTTCCCAGTAACAGTCCACCAAGTATGAGAGCATTTGTCATCTGGGCTCCTTCCTCAGAAGAGCTCTGATCACCTGCAACCATCTCAGTGAACCTTCACTCGTCATTTTAGAGCCAAATGTGAGCGAATCAAATCCAGAATCTGAGAACCAAAAGCCAGAATCTGTGACCAAGAAATAAAAACCTGTAACTGAAGGTTCCTTCTCAGCGACACTTTTCTTTTCTTCTATCAGTTCTAAAACCATCTGTTTTCAAATCTTTCTCAAGATTGCAATTCTGAAATCAATGTCAAATCAGTACCATGTCAATCAACAGTAGAGGAGGCGGGACACAGCTGAGATCTGGAAGCTCATTGGCTGCTGAATGACTCAGCACTCGACGCCAGAGCACCGAACCTCTGCTGATAAATGCAGTGTTGACCACTTCATTGCTAAATTTAACGAGTGTTCACACTCTCTAGAGACACTTTTGTGGACTGACGTGAAAGAACGTATTGTTACTCTTCTCAACCAGCAGGGGGGGGGGGCTGCGTCCTTCCCCGTCTAAAAGAACTCATAATGGGACCAGTCCTCACCAGACAGCCCCTCCCAGCTGCAGTAGGAGAAATGATCCTGACTGCTAAAGTGTTAATTACAACCCTTAACGGGGACATTTCAGAATATTAAAACAATGAGATAATAACAGTTGAAAGAGATGATGCACTAGACTAAGATTAGCAAATTATTTAGCAGCCAATGAGCTGCTAGGTCTCAGCTAAGTCCCGCCTCCTCTGCTATTGATTGATGTGGTGCTGATTTGACTCTCATTTCAGAATTGCAACTGCGAAATAGAAAAAACTCAACTAAGAGAGACGATTTGAAAACGGAGGTCACCACGGTTACCGTTAAAGGGCCAGTTACTCTTCATTTTCTCAACCACATACGTTGTCAGATGTCTCGCTAGTTCCTAAATCTTAAAATAAGAAAAAAAAAGATTCATTTTCATGAAAAAAACCCTCAAGTTTCACAAAGTTTGTGACTTTTATCATAAAATTGCAGCTTTTATACCAAAATCACAAGTTTTTCATGTAAAATCTCAAACTTCAATAAATTTTTTTTGTTCATTCTTTTTATAAAGAAGCAAATTATTTTGTAAAATTGCAAATTTCACAATATCACATATTTTTTCATTAAATAAAATATTTGTCAAAATTTCAAATTTCACAAATAGAAATTTCACAAAAATTGTGATTTTTTTTTTAATCTTAAAATTACAATGTTTTTGTTCAAAAATATAAATTTTGTGCAAATTTTTATATAAAATTGCAACAGTTGTAGATTTGCCAGATTCACTTCCATGGTAAATGTACAGGGAGTAAATTTCTTTTAAATTCAGACTCTGCAGGAAGCAGCTGGGTCCTCCAGCCAAGCGACCTTCTGCTCAGACGTCTCATGACCTTCCAGGTGGACTAGATGAACTGACGGGCAGTTTTATTGTGAAATACCTTGAGTTCATACCAGTTATTGAGAAACATAAGTCAAAAATAAATGCAGAAAATCCGAAAATATTTTTAATCGCGTTTTTCTGCATCGTCCAAACCTTTTTAGGGTTGTAAATGTGACGTAAACATTTATTTGAAGGCGGCCTCTCTCTGAGAGAGACAGCCTCACTCAACTATTTATTTTTCCTGCATCTGCCACCGTCACATTTATTGCTGAGAAGCAGATTATTCATGGCACGTCTTCAAGATAGATGCTCTCAGGATCTGCTGTGGAGGACAAAAAATAAAAAATAAATAAATCCCTAGCTTTCCCCTGTTCTTTTGGAACATGTATAACCTTAAAAAGGTGCTGTCGAGCAGATCACTGCGCTGTTTGCTTGATGCTGCATGATGCTCCAGTCATAATTTATGTTAAAACACATCTTAAATGAACTGCATTCCACAAAGCCCTTTAATGCTAATTTGTCTCCTTGAGATATGAGAGGAAAGCTTTTATTAGTGGTGTTGCTGCAGATGTGACTTTCTGTAGAACATCTGCCAGAACCTTTTAGTCACCTCATAGTTTGGTCCATCTCCAGAAGCACGAGCACCCAATAATCAGTTTTAGCTTTGTAATACCTCCGACTTTGTCTACAACAGTGATGGCCTGAATGTGTCAGTACTGCATCTATGGAGTTCACATCATCACCATGGTTACCATTAAAGGGGTAGATCATCGGTATGATTACCATTAAGGGGCCAGATTGTCAGCATGGTTACAGTTAAAGGGCCACATCATCACCATGGTTACCATTAAAGGGTCAGATTGTCAGCATGGTTACAGTTAAAGGGCCACATCATTACCATGGTTGCCATTAAAGGGCCATGTCATCACCATGGTTACCGTTAAAGGGCCACATCATCAGCATAGTTACTGTTAAAGGGCCACATCATCACCATGGTTACCATTAAAGGGCCACGTCATCACTATGGTTACCATTAAACAGCCACATCATCCCCATGGTTACCATTAAAGGGCTAAAATAGTGGCATGGTTACCGTTAAAGGGCCACATCATCACCATGGTTACCATGGATCCAGCCTGATGGTTGGAAAATATCACCTTCTTGCAACAAACCAAACAGTTTTTTTCAAAAAATGAGGAGGTGGACAGGACAGAGAGGGAAGATGTACAAAAATGTGTAAAGCAGTGGTGGTCGGAGGGTCGGACGGCAGGTCGGCCACGTTAGCTGGAATCCTGCAGTAGCGCCTAGTCGACAGGTGCAGGTAAACGCTGGGATGGACAGAAGATGGAAGGGTTGGGGGAGTTCTTCCATCAAAGCATCAGTCACAGAATGAAACTGAGAGCAAATTAATGAAAGAATTAGACTTGAACAATGAACAGAATGAAAAGAGTAGCAATTTCCTTCCTTTTCTTTGCCAGCGGCACTGAGTCCAATGTCAGCTGAATAACAATCGCGTCTGGAGTTAAAACAGAATGTTTTATTGTGTGCTTCCAGAATAAAGTAACCTTTGAAAGGGACTTCTCAAAGGAAGCAGCTTTACACCACGCAGCCACACATTTCAGAAAAGAGACACCGGATGAGACTTGATGGGCAAAAAGCACTGGGGTCCAAAGGGAGAGGGAAAGTGGCACTTGTGGAGGGGAAGAGGCTGTGTATGGTATTGATCGCCCATCATTCTCGACTTCCTGTCCAGCCTTTGTTACTTGGAACATCACAGGGGCAATAAGCTGGAAGGGATAAATGGAGGAAAATCACAGCATTAGGCTCTTATACCTTCAGACAACTCAACACCTTTAGACAGAACTCAGGATTTCCACAGAGAAAAGGAAGTAAAAGGTTTCATATTTGATTACCAGGAAGGCACTTTCCACAGCTGTTGCTGGAGAGGAACAACCATGAGAAAACGAAAGCACACCATGTTTCAATTCAAAGACATATCAGAACATAATAATTATTTAAAAAACAAATCTGTTCTTTATGAGGTATTATTGTTGGGTAAATACCACCTCAGATGTTGTACGCTGTCACTGTTTAGTTAACAAGAGCTGGTACTTACCCCCTTAATTACTGCTTCCATAGGAATTATAGTGGAAGTGGCAGCCAGCTGCTGCTAATCAAACACGTTTGAATCAAACACGTTTGATTAGCTGAAGATTAACGAGTACGAGTGCCTCTATAAAAGCAGAACATTTCCAAAGTTTGCTGCTCTGTAGCACTCAACGCTAAGGAGGAAGGACATCAGCAATAAACATCGAAGAGAAGTTACTGTTGCTGCCCATCAATCTGGGAAGGGTCACAAGCCGCTTCATGGTTCCACATGGAGCGATCATAACCGGAAAACGCCCAAGGCAGTCCCCGATCCTTCCAGAAGTGGAAAACCCACTTCAACCCACATCATGAGATCAACACTGAAGGAGCTGAGATGATTGGTAGTGATGGATGAGATTCATACTTTGATCCAAAGTGACTTACAACAGAGAGAATACGATCAAGCCACACTAACGTAGTAATTTACAAAGTAAGTGAAGTTAAATTAGCATTCGGTGCAGCTAGGACACGATTCCAGTTTAGGTTAAGAAGTTACAGAAGGGATGCAGCTATGACAGAGAGTATTCTTGAAATAGAGGCGTTTTAAAGAGAGAGGAACGACTGCCCTGGTAGCTTCTGGTAGCTTGTTCCACCATTGAGGAACCACGTGAAGAACAGTCTCTACTGAGATCCACTTGTGTAAGACTAGTCGATGTTCTTGTGAAGGGGTGTATGCCTTTAAAACTGAGGTCATATAAGCAGGTGTGGATCCCCAGAACTCTTTGCCTTTGACTTCTGTTTAGGTAGCAAGTGGATCTTCTGGGTCTTATCATGCAAGCCAGAAGACCAGCTAGCTGGGCATTACAGTAATAGATGCAATAATCCACCCCAGGTGGGACTCAAACCCACAATCCCTGACTTAGAAGGATAGTTCTTGATCCATTATACCACCGGAGATACCACGGTCATTCCGAGAAATGAAGATGTTGGCAGAAACAGACCTAAAACAGCCGGGTGGTGTCACAGAGGACAAACCAAAGTGGAAACAGCTGATCCAACTAATAACGAACCCCTAATCAGAGAAACCAGAGGAAGGAGGACATACGAGTTTCAGTTTAATTTGACATTTTCAGGAAGTGTCATCCAGCTCCCACAGCCCTCTGTCCTGCTGTGGACAACTGTGGACAACTGTGATCACTGTACGGTACGACACTAAGTCTTAAATGTACGGATGGGTGATTTTTTTTGTTGTTGTCATTTTTGCAATCAGAATTTGAGAATAACTGTGAGGATCTGGACTTAGTTTAGTGCTTTGTTGGGATCTGGGTGTGGTTTAGTGTTGCAGGTCTTCAGCCTCGTCTTGTCTTCTTATTCTCTTAATAATAATGATAATAATATCTTGCACTTATATATTATATAGCGCCTTTCAAGGAACCCAAGGTCTTGTCTCTGTCCTGTTCTGTTATATTCTGTTTGACTTTCGCGGTCCTCCTCTCCCTGATGTTTTGCACCTGTGTCCTGTCAGCCCCAGAGTCCATATATTGTCTTGTCTTTCCCGTCCCCCCGGCTGGTTCACCCTGTTTTCTCCTGGTCCTGTTTTTCCCTGCTTCTGATTCTGGTTTTGTCCTGGTTTACTGTCTGTTTTTGGAGTCGGCAGCTTAACGGACCTGCTGAGCAAATTCAAATTTGTGTTAAATACGTCTAGATTTCAAGGCTACAGTTTCTGGGGAAAAACCAAGAGATGTAGAAGAACTGTGAAATGTAGTCAGATGGTCCTGGACTGGAAAACCTGTTCACAGGTCACTCCATCAACACGTGCGAAGAAGTTCCCAGAATCAGCGGTTATACAACTAAATTTTAGTTCAGTAATTCACAGGAACCATACATCTACAAGCATCTCTCAGTTTATACAGTAAATGTTTGAGTTTGGGAAGTTTGAACAGACTCATGTTCCTTTGCAGAAGAAAAAGTATGAAGAGGATATTAATGTCTGATTCAACTGCAGGCAACTCTCAGACTTCACTTCAGCAAAATGGATAAAAAATAAATAAAAAAAAACAACAAAAACAAACCTGCAGCCATCCGACATCGAAGAAGAGGAAGGCTACAAGTGAGACGTTTCACTTTATTCCATTTCTTGGCATGTTTTTCACACCCTCACGCAATTAAAAGTTTCCTAATTCCTTCTGTAAAACTCCATTCCAGATACTGGGGGGCAGGCAGATGTTAGGACCGGCTCCAACGTGATCAAGACTGTATCCTCGCTCTAAATGATCCAATTAATATCATGATCTCTTTAAACTCCTGGAAACGTGTAGTCGTGCCTTCCAGGCCACACACTTAATATTACACAGCAGAGAACATTAGCAAGATCTGGGACGCGTTTGCACCACGGCCATACAATAATATTTCACATGTCCGCTGGTAGCTCGCTGTACGATGGTGTCACTCGCTGTGTGGCTCAATCTGAGGCTTTCATAGTTCCCTATAATTATGTGAAAATGTCCTCAATGAAATTCATAACAACACTCAAACATTCCAGGCTACATTCACAAGTATCTGTCTTTCATTTCACTGCAGTCATGCCCTCCAACTGTCCTTCGTCCTCTCTGTCCTGTCGCCCTCCTCATGTCCTCCTTTACCCAGCTGGCTATCAGCAGGAGGGTCCCCCTAGAACTGATCGAGGTCCTGGTCCAGGTTTTTTCCCAGAGAGGTCATGGTCCGGACGAGGTGATGCGTATTGCAATAGATGCTATATAAATTGAATTGATAGAAAAAAAATCTGTTTATACATCAACATTATTATCTTGCTCTGTAATTCCATCACCAACCAGCAGGCGGCAGTGTGGGGTATTTTTCTGCAGTGTTGCAGCTAGTGTTGAGAGGTTCGACTCTTTTCGACTTGGATCTTTTACTCTCGGACAGTAAATTGAACAAATCTTTTTTTTGAGTCATTTCGTTCATTTTTACAGCAGGTGGCGCCGTAAAAAAGCTCCGGTTCTCAACACTAAACACTGAAAGCATCATGGTTTGCTTAAGCTGAGCTGACAAAGTATAAAACACAAAATGCCCAAAGTAATTCAAACCTGGGAAAGCAAATCCAGACCACAGCAAAGTGACTTGTGTCCTTTTTCCTCCAGATGTTGTTTAACAGCACAACCGTGACGAGCTAGCTGTCACGTGAAGAACGAACCGTTCAGCCTGAGCTGCCTGTCAGGTGACAAATGAACAAGAGAATGATGGTATGAATGATCCATTTGAATGATCTGTTGTGCTTCCTGTTCGCCACACAGCCTGAACGGCCTGGTTGTCATGTGACTAATGAACGAGGACCTGAGGACGGACGCACAGTTGAGAGAGTCGTGAACGAATCATTTCAGTTTCCTGTCCTGCTGACTGAGCTGATGCAGCCCTGCCATGTGGTGAGGGAAGGTACTGCATGAAGATGAACGAATCGCTCCCTGAGACGACTCGTTACTTCTGAGTCACATGAAAGATTTGTTCATGTTGAACGAATCGTTCATGAACGACATCACTAGCTGCAGCTCACAGCTCCAAGTTTCCTTTTGTTTAGTTCCTGTATGTAGCTCAGACGTAGAAACACGGCAAATAAAGTATTTCTTACATGAGTTAGTGCTACAGCGCAACGTGAAATGCTTGAAATGACTTTTAAACACTTCAAAATGTATTCATTTACATTATTACCATGGAAATGCTAGAAAAAGTTTGATGGTAATATCACATTTTTTATGAAGTAAATTTGATTTTTTTCTTAAATTATTATTTTATTTATTTATTAGCATTTTTGAATCTAAAACATTATCTAGTTTCATAGCATAAGGTTTCGTGGATTTGGGGTTTTGGGTACAGATATCCATTCTGGACTGTCTGAGCAGTTTCTATGTGGTTTCTATTTTATTCACATTGATATCGGAATTATGGTCTTGACCAAAATTAAGAACTTTGGCCACAATGTCCAGCCCTAGTTAGCGATGATGATGATGATGAGCAGAAGTCATTTTTACAGACATTTCAACAAAGTATTTTTTAACCTGAGTTGAAAAAGATGAAAGAAATTTAAAGAAGAGATTGACCAATCACATTTCTTGTGGTCCATACTGACATAAAGCAATGTTATATTTGGAGAGGTAGACGTCCAGCTACGCTGTCCAGCAGAGCTACGAGTAGCTTTGACGCTGAAGCATAAGTGAGCGCTGACCTGGGTAGCACGTTTCACTCGATAGTCTTCAGTTGAACCAACCTTTATTGGTATAGCGCCAGTTCAAAACAACATCATCTCAAGACACTTCACACCGAAGTTGAGGAGAGTCCAATCAAAGTCACTTTCTCCTCTTCAGGAGTCCGTCTCAAACCCTGAACGCTCACAGACCCAGAACTCCCAGTAGGTAGGTGAAAGCACCAGCGCTAAACCACCAGAGAGGCCAGTCCAGTTGTTAGTATCATCCTCGTATGTAATGACAATTCATAAAAACTGATTATTTCTCCACTTCATTTGAGGCCTGGAGCTTTAAGTTTTTCCTTAGGGATTTATTTCGTGATGATGTCATTTTTACCGTAAATGTATAACGATTTGAACAGATTTCAATGTGCACATAATTGTGCATAAGGCCTTTAATGTGAGTACATATAGTGTAAAAATGAAAAATGCATTAAAAAAAATATAACAACACTTAAAAATGCACAACGTTTGCATGTATCATCAATAATATGCCAAAAAAAAGCTCTAAATTAAAAACCAAGGACAGCAACATGTGCTTGGGTGCATCAAAGAGGACGTGTCCAGGATGTGAGGACTCTGCAGGGATGTTAGCGTTAGCCGGCTGCGTTTCCTCTTCCAGCCAGCTCACATTAAACCTCCTCACATCTCCATGAAGCTGCTGGAAGATGGTTTTAAAGCCTTTCCATTTAAAGTGCTTATCTATCATTTTCATTTCAAGCTTTTTGGAGAAATATTTCAATCTCGGCATCGAGGAGAGGAGATGATGAAAGCTGAACAGAAAGGAAAAGTTTACAGCCAATGAAAGAATCATCAGCTATTGAATTAATAGAAATTGGCATTATTCCGTTTCAAAGGATCCTTGCACTTTGACATTTATGGAATTATCTAAAGCCAGTCTGCAGCTTCTTCAGCACTTTCACTCCAACCATCTTTTAATGTGTTTTTAATGAGGATGACGATGTGCTGCGGATCACAGCTGAGCTGGCATTGCCACTCTCACACTTTTACACTCACACTTACAGGGACTCTTCATCGGAGGCATCTGGAAGTTTCGAACATATTCTTGGAGCAATGAAAGCCTAAAACACATGCGGAGACACACATTAGAGGCAGGGAAGTACACAGTACTTAATAGTCCAAGTTCCTCCTCCTCCTTCAGGTTTTGATGCAGTAATTAGTCTTTTGATTAAAAAAATAAAGCAATCAAGCTTCCAGTTTCTGAGCTTTTCACAGACATCAGTCGTATCTTTTAAAGCAGCTATTATAAACGATATGTGTCTTTTCTGCATTCTTACTACGACTCATCATCTTCGACATAACAAGAGACTCACAGGAACAAGATATAAAGATGCTGTAGTGTTTCTATGCACTAAACTGGTGTTCCTCAGCCCTGGTCCTCAGGACACACTGTCCTGCATGTTCTAGACGTTTCCCTGCTCAAACACACCTGGCTCTAATTAGCGGGTTTTTGACAGACTTGTGTAGACCTTGAAGTAGTAGTAGTAGTAAGTAGTAGTAATCTTTATTTAACTAGGCAAAAATTGCTAAGAAAAACATTCTTATTTGACATACGCCTGGTCGGAGGTAAAAAGGCCTCCTCAGGGGCAAACGGAAAGGAGGAGTAAACAATAAAATAAAATAAAAACACACATGATAACCATGACAACAGAGACGCCTGGATGCTCATCAGCATGGAGACAAGCTGATGAGCATCCAATCAGGTGAGTGAGCAGGGAAACGTCTAGAACATGCAGGACAGTGTGTCCTGAAGACCAGGGCTGAAGAACACGGCTCTAAATATTCAGTTTTCCGGCTCCTGAGAACCCTTTGTTGTGGGTATTCTTTTTTCCAACTTTAGTGCTGTGATGTCATCAAGCTCATGTGTCAAACTCAAGGATTAGAGTGTTATATACATCAAAAAGTGGAATAAACTTGAAATCATACAAAATTGGCTATTTTATGTCAAAATGTTGTAAAAAGTTGATATTCACTCTGGTTATTCTCAAATTCTGCTTGAAAAAAAGGGTCAACAGTCGTTGGATTAAATTTGTTTTGTTGCTTTGAATACATCATATTGTTCAATGCTCTGATTGGTTGAAGCGCTAACCAACTGCGTGCAGAGGTAGTTTGAGAAGGAGGCTCATTTTAAGACCTACATCTGTCCAGATGTGACTCTGAGCTATCAAGCTAATCTCTTGACACTTCACTAGAAGTTCAACTAAGGACAAGCCAGTTATATTCCAGTTCATTGTCATTCAGTTACTCCAGTTCGTTCCATTATGATCCAGATTCAAAATTCAATTAATGGCAGTTATGAACAAGCAGGCCAGGCTCAGGAAAAGACTGCACCGAGTCTACACTTCAGTGCAGCCAGCATGAGCTGACAGCTGGTCAGGAATCGTGTCCACTGGAGTCCATCGGCAAGCCTCCAGGAGTTCAAACAATCCAAACATACTTCAGCCAAATCTTGCTAGTCAGGAAGAGCCTCTCCTTCTGACTACACTGTGTGCCAAGCTGCTCCAAAACGACTCGCCTGAAAGCATAACATGGCTTCTTAAATGTTACCACAAATGCACAGATACCATTTACTGTAGCGATGAAACAACTCATCACCATGGTAACCATCAAAGGGCCTGTTATTCAGGCAGTTTTCCCGCTCTTTTGTTGCTTGTCTTGGTGGCTAAGGTTAGCGTACTTAACTCCTTGTTTGATTTCAAAGTGTAAAACTAGTACACACTATCGAAAATGCAACATTTTGTCCTTAAATCATTAGTGTTTATGGTAAAATGATTTTTTGAAAATTCTTTTCATGAAGTCTAGAATTCTTTAGGAAAAAAATCACAACTTTTTACCATAAATCAACTTTTTGTCTGTGTGTGTAAAATCGGAAATAATTAAATTAAAAAAGCAACTTTTTCTTGTAAAATCACCACTTTTCGTTGTTAAATTTGAGTTTGACATGTGATCTAGCCCCAGAAAAAAGCTTCATTTCAGTTTGTGATGTTTTAAATATTCTGTTTCCTGAAGGACCTTCATGAATATGAAAAGTTAGTAGGGTAAATTGTTGCTATAATGACGATTCAGTTCTTTTCAGTTGTGGTTCGGCAGTGAAGTTACATCAACTGCTCCAGTCTGTAAGACATGATAAAGTTTATGAAGCAAACATCGTACGACACACGGATGCAGAGGAAACTGTGTCCCCGTGTTGACAAAAAGAATAATCTCTTTTGGTTTGACAGCTGCTACTGGACTCGTCTTCTGCAGGTACGTACGCACTGGAGCCTGATCGATATTCTTTCGGTTCAGAAACCAAATTTATGCAGATGAAAGACACTAATTATGTGAGGAAGTATGACTTGGTTGCTAATGAGGAAATCAAAACATATCAAGACCAGCCAAATGATTTAATTTTTCCTCGGTGACTTTGCCTTATCAGAAACAGATGGAGGACGGAAGGCAGAGGAAGAGAGGAGAGAGCGTTAAAAAAGGAAAAGCAGTTGCAACAGTCGAGCTTCATCCAGGACGTACAGTATCTACTCAGAGATGTGAAGGCTTTCTAACCATTAACCCGGGGTTCAGTTTCTCTTTAATGACAGTCATCTAGCAGCTGTACGAGCACAGCTTTGGTCCGGCCTCATGGGGTTTCCAAATGAAACGCTGCTGTCAGTAAAAGGAAAAACAACAAAAGTCAACCCAACTCACCCCATTTATTCACCCGCATAATAGCCCTGACACACTGAAACTGAAAGAAGACATTAAGACATCGTTCAAATGACACTTTAACTGGCTCCAGTTGGACCAATTTCCTGCCGCTGTGCCGACCGGGTCTTTTATGACAAATTCAGAGAGCAGAGGTTCTCTGCTCAAAATCTGTCTTGTGGGTGTTCCTCGAGTCCAGAATGAAGCAGTTCTGGGGCACCCCACTGCGGTTGACACCCAGATCTTTCTTTTTAGCTGTAAAAACGTGGTAATGATTCAACTGACTCAAATGTTTCAGCGGAGCCCTCCATCTTCTTCAGCGATGTCAGCCAACCATTTCCTTCCTGTCTGAATTTCTTTGTGGTTTCTTGAGTCTTGTCCTCCTTGTCCATCTTTTCTGTTGACTGTCTCGTCTTTCCCTCCCTCCCTGTTGGTTTGTGCAGGTTCTTCCATGTAGTCCTTCCTGGTGGTCCTGTTTTTCTCATGGCATTGTGAGTTCTCAGTTCTGTTCTCTGTTCTGGTTTGGACTTTGGTTTACCTCCAGTTTTTGTTTGTTAGATCTTCTGTTTTGGGTTTGGATTATTTTATTGAATTACTTTTGCTTCCTGGTCATCTGCATTTGAAGCCTCACCACCACACTGAAAGCCCTCAACTGGTTTCAGCAGACATACGCTGAAGGACTGCGCAGACCAGCTGTCTGGGGTCTTCACCAGTATATTCAACCAGTCCCTGCTGCAGTCTGCCCTCCCACCCTAACCTCAAGTCCTCCAGCAGAGTCCCTCTTTAAAGAAATGTTCCAGAATAGCACTATATCATTTCTCTCTCCCACTTTTGTCCCACGTCAGTTCACTTACAGATCAGATAGGTCCATGAAGGGTGACACAGCACTGGACCACCATTCAGCTTCAAGACCATGTTCCACAAACAGACTGGTGTTTTACTGTACGTCTGCCTGTAACTCTGTTGTTTCTTAGACCACCTCCTAGTTATGCTGCTGTAGTTCTAGGCTGCTGGGGGAGTCTCTTAGACCACCTCCTAGTTCACCCTGCCTGTCTGATCTCAGTCTCAGATTGTCCTCAATCATTTAATAGAATCAGCGTTGTCTATCTTCCATAGTCTCTCTCTCTCTTCTCCTTTCTAGGTGATGTTGTGGTGATGCTGAGCTCCCCTTTGCCCCTGAAACCTTCCGTCTTCTGACCATCCTGGTGTTTAACTGCACCTTCTGACTGGATACCACTGTGAGATGGTGGCCGACCTGCAGTCCGACCCTCCGACCACCACATTATTTACAGATTTTTATACCGGATATTTGAATATTTCTGTCCCTCTCCTCTATCTGTTCTTCATCCTGTCTGTCCTGTCTCCCTCCTCATGTCTCCCTTTATCCAACTGGCTATCAGCAAGAGGGTCCCCTAGAACCGATCCTGGTCCAGCTGAAGGTCTTCCCAAGGGGGAGTTTTTTCTCGCCACTGTTGGGCTTTGCCGTGTGCCTGGAGCGCCTAGAGGCAACTTTATTGTGAATAGATGCTATTGAATTGAATTGAATCTGTCCTTTTAATGTAGGCCTCATCCAACGCGCTTTCATTCGTTGACATAAATAGATGCTGACCAGGAGTCCCAGTGTGATGCTTTTGGAGAACAAATGAATATACTGTGTCAGCAGCTATTTAATCATTTTCCCTCCGATCATTTCATTCCTATCTGAATGAAACAAAAAATGTGTTACTTATAATTCATCTGGGACTGAAGTGATCACTGGCCTGGTCTGGAGTCAGCATAAATTAGATTTGACTGTTTTCACAATGAGATCTCCATTTATTCAAACAAACTGTAGCCTCTAACTCCAGCCAGAGTCGGTGGCTGACGGAATGAAAGCTTTCTGTGGGCACATTTCTCCTGATTAATGAAATGATACATGAGGACTGAGTTTTATTGTTTTTTTTTTTTGTTTTTTTTTGTTTCTGCCATTATGCACGTTTTGATTGGAGAAGATGGCTCTCATTTGTTGACAAATGGCTTGAAAAACAGAGAACGACACAGCGAGGAAGCAAAGACTCGGCCGTTTAATTAACCGCGACATTTAAAATGCTAAAACTCCAGTCGTGCAGTTCAGGAAATCTGTTGGATATATAATCACAAAAACCTCATCTCCCAATCAGCAAATTGAAAAACGGTTAAAAATAGCCACCGTGGCAACAACATTTACCAGCTTAGAGCCGTAGTAGTAATTGTTTCGTCTTAATCAGTTACTGGGACAGTGCCAGCACTTAGCATAAATGAGGTGAGCATGTCCATTTCTATAAAAGACAACGATAAGATTGCTTTTCGTGCAGAAGCTTCTTCTGAGTATTTGTAAAAATTCAGTCGTATGAAAGATTTTCTCCATTCACCCAGTTCAATTAAGTTTGGACCCAAATGCAGGAGACCAGGAGGCTGGAATTTCCAACAGAATTCTCTCATTCTTCATCTTCAGGATGCGAGTCAGAAAATCCACATTGCTGGAGGTGTTGCGTTTAAATATGGAGGGATGATGAGTTGAATGAGCCCCAGGTGTTCTGGGGGCGTGGATCCAGAGCTCCGCCCAGGCCATGAAACCAGGAGGGCCACTGTCAGACCATGACAGGAGGAACAGGCAGAACTGCTGACTGTAAATACTGGACCCACTATCGGGTCATGTGACCCATAGATTTGTACAGGGAGCCACTGAAGCTCGTTTTTCCTCAAAGTGTCCGGCGCCATGTTGGAAAGAGGCGGGACACAGTTGTCAAAGACAACAGCAGAGCCAACAGCTAGCTGTCAGTAAGTCACGTTACATGATGTCCAGGTTTCTGATTGGTCAGCTAAATAAACAAAATAATTAACCCCCGTACAGTTGTCATGGATGTAAAACGTAACCACAAATGAAAAAACTAAAATAAAATAAAATAAAATGTCTACCAGGCTGAAAATATGTGTAATTCTGCTGCAAAGTTGGACCTTTTAACATAGAGGTTAATGGAGATCTGTTCTGTTTTGGAGCCAGCACCTAGTGGTCCGTGGAGGAACTGCATCAAAGCGTACTTCCTGGATGAGCTTCTGGATGAGTTGTTTCAGACCACAGCCTCTGCTGCTGAATGCTAAAACCGCCATCGTTATTGCTGGTTTTATTGTGACTGGCAGGTGGAGCAGTCTGATGTGCCACCACTTACCCAGTTAACCCAGATCTGGCCTGACTTCCAGTCCCAGTACATACCGTGGGAAAAGTGTAAAAATCAAAGGCAGTGCTGAAATCTGAATTAATTTTTTTTGTAGAGGAGAGCTCTTTTGGTGTTAGAACTTGTTGGGAAGAGAACCAAAGAGAGCCAAGCACCCTTCAGCTCATCCCTCCTCATCCCTCAAGTAGCATCTTGATCCGCTGAAGCCTTTTCCAGCCGCCACTCAGGTCCTCAATATTCTGTGTGCTTCTGGAAGAACTTCAGCTTTAAACGGCTGCAGCCCTCATTCCTAATTAGTCCCTAATAAACGAGTCTTCATAGACTTTCTAGTTTCCTGCAGATTAAAACCTCTGAGACGCTTGCATGTCTTTTAACATGATTATTATATTTTGGTTGAAAGAAACTGACTTTTTCTTGGAAAGTACTTCATTAAGAGGTGAAGTGTGTTGATCAAAGCCTCATCTGGCAGCACTTTCCGTCTTTCATGGAATAACAGGATCTTTCAAACGTTGATGCATTAGCAAACAGCGACTTGATATGTGAAGCTGTAATTATTTATTGATCTGACTAGAGCACAGGTGTCGAACTGGAGGCCCGCGGGCCAAATCCAGCCCGCCTCTTCATTCCATCCGGCCCACCAGAGCATGTCGATAAAACGTTTGACTCAGTTCTGACATCAGAAAGTGGAAAAACTGAGCTCGAGAGCAGCTCAGTCAAGCTAACCTTCATTAAAACTTTTGTTTTTTATTTATTAATTTGTGATTTTAGAACAAAAAGTTGAAATCATACAACATAAAATAGGATTCTTAAACCAAAATGTCACATTTTGTTTTTCATTCTTGATCGCTGCCTCATCTTGCAAAATCTGCAATTTTCCAACAAAATTTTCTTTTTAAAGAAAATCATTATTATTTTTCAAAAATGCAATTATACAAGAAAAAAATTGTGATTTTGATTCAAAATTCATTTTCTTCTTTTCCGTCTGGAAATGAGCGGGAAATCTGACAACGCAGCTGGCTGAGAAAGTAACGAGTCAGCGGCCCTTTAACGGTAACCATGGTGATGATGAGGCCCAGACACCCCTGGACCTTTGTTGAGCTGCTGGTTTGTGTTTGAGTTGCTCTTTTTTGTGATTGTGGGCGTCCTGACAGATCAGAGCCACATCTGTATGTGTGTGCTGCTAAAACAGTTATTTACTAAAGTTGTTAAAATATATACAGAAGCATGTATTATCAGTGTTTATCGTCTAATGACTATTCTTTTATATTATTATTTTGTTTTTTCGGTCTATTATTAGGAAGAAAAAACCCAACACGAGTCATCAAACAGAATATGTGTTTGTAGTAAAATGGCAAATAATGACGGCTAAGAAAAGAATAAAAATAAAAACCTTTTTAGCCCCTGATGAGACTCAGAAATGATCTTTCCACTTCAGCAGAACTGGAATTTAATGGTTTACAAGCAAATCAGACGTAGATAAATGATTTTAGTGTGACAACAGCAACAGTGGGTTTCTGTGGATGCTTTTCTTTAAAAAACAGACTTCCGCCCACTCACCATTTGGTGGTTGTACGCTGAGCGGCTGAAAGAGATAATTCACAGGTTTATTGTGAGGAAGCCGCAGGAAGGCTGCCAGGTGTGAAGGCTGGTAAAACACACGCCTCCTTTTGGGAGCAGATATTTTTAAAGAGTTGAGTGGACATGAGTGTACGCAGCGCCATGTTTCATAACTGAAACATCCAGAACCATGAAGACCATCTCTGTCGTGTTTCCGTTCAGGTTTTTCAGAGTAAAAGTGACCTGAACAGAAATGAATCTCAACATGCTGCGTTTTCTCAGCTTCAACATTTTTAACTTCTACTGTGAATAAAATATGAGGTTATGTCATCTGTAAATCACTGCATGCTGTTTTTATTTACTATTTAGAGTTTGTTTATGTTTAATAAAAACACTCCCCAACAGTAGGTGGCGATAATGCAGCATGGTGCTTAATGACACCCGTGAAATGTCAGCTGATTGAGAATGCTGAAAAACAAGATCACATCAGTGCGGGTTCTCTTCCACTGAGCACAACAAACCTCAGCGTTTTGTGCCGCGAGGTGTTGGAGTCAAGTTAAAGAAGCTAAAAAAGCCCACTCTGACCTCCAGCCCTGGACGTGGTCCAGAGAGTCCAGCTAAAACACTATACCGCGGTCCAATGAAGCTGGAAATAGGTGAATCAGAACATTGTCTAAACTATTTTAACTTGTTTTTAGTTTGTGCTACTTTCATGGTTCAGTGCTGGTTGCCATGGATTCAGTGTGTTCATCTCATCATTGTCCATAAAATCAGTGTTAATCCTGCACAATCTGAGCTGTAAATCGCACTGAGAAGTCGGTGAGTGTTATGTATCGTAGCAGCAGCAGATGCGAAAGCCGGGCCTCGCCTCGCCTCGCCTCGCCTCGCCTCGCCTCGCCTCGCCTCGCCTCGCCTCGCCTCGCCTCGCCTCGCCTCGCCTCGC
>JBAMYA010049302.1:0-33497 GCA_037176975.1 Arrhamphus sclerolepis | reverse complement strand
TCAAGCTCTGGGTTTCTCAAGCGCCTAGAGATGACTTGTCGTAAATAGGCGCTATATAAATAAATTGAATTGAATTGGATTTGTAAGCATGAGGCTCAAGTGCGAGAACATATTTGGTCCAACATCTTTTCACTCCTCTTCATGGTTTGATTTATGCATCTCAGGTACCTTGCTAGCTTTTTAGCTTCAGGAAACAGATTTCTGAGTGTTTTTAGGGCAGGACCCAAATACTTCAATATCTAGATATGTGGACGTTATATGAACATCAGGATACTAAAATGGGAATTGTTTTTTGTTTTTTTGTGTGTGTGTTTTTAAGCATTGACTGTTACAATCCGTCAGCTGTGAACCTTCAGTAACGCTTTAGTTCATTTTAGCCGTTAAACGTAAGTGCAGGCTGGAGACCTAATCTGTGTGGCACACAGGTGAGTGATGAGAAGATGGCAAATTCTACCCTCCTCTCCCACCACATTTATCCTTAGAAAGGAAGTTTGTTTGTTTCCTTTGGAATAAGTTGCGCTCTTCCGTTGGTCTTGCACACATTCACAACTCGCTCCATCTCACGCTCCTCTCAGTGTCAAGCTTGTTCGGTGTCACACGGGAGTGGACTTTAGGCTACAAACGCCCCACCCATCATGAAAATGGAGCCTCAAATATTCATTGTGGTCTACAACCAATGTTTCAATCCCGGACCAGGAGTTTTAGTCTTCAGCAAAGCTTGGTTCAGATTTGAAACAAAAAAAAAGTGCTTAGAAAAATATTGAGCTGGAATTTAACATTGTTGTGCCTTCGTAATGTGAATCAGGCATTAAAAGTTGATGAGAGTGAGAATGGGCGGCTTCTCTCACAGTTATCGATCGAAACCGTTTCCTCTTTTTGTGAATAATTAAAGATTACATCATCCCATATCATTGCACAACTTGAACAGAAAAGAGGTTTCAAAAGTGTAAACATGGTGTTTGATTGTCAGAGATAAAGAATCTTACAGAAACATTGTTCACGCAGGGAAATGAGAAGGAGAGATAACGACTGCTCCCTACAAGGTACAAAGTAGCTCCAGCAGACCAAACGCAGTGCAGGATGTGGTTAAACTGGGAGTAACTTTTGCTGTGTAACCTGCAGATGGACGCGGCGCAAGTTCAGGCCTGCTTTCTGTGAGAAAGTGTTGCCAATCTGATAAATGAAGAAGCAGAATATATGAGTAAAGGATAATACGTCTATATGCCTGGCTTGACCATCAAACCACGTCGTTTTGCTTTTTTCTCCCTCGAGCCTGAGAGAGCTAAGTGGAGGATACTTTTATCTCCCTCACCTTCAAATGGCAGCCAGTGTTCTTGCTTGGAAATATAACATATCTGATTTCAGCTTACAGATCCTGATGAGCCAAAAAGCATGTTCCAAATCTTGATTTAAAAGCAGCACGCTGCTAAAAGCACGGAGGAAATCACTAATGAAAATTTGGCAGAAGGTAACCACGTATATATATCACCCTCTCATAAATGTTACATGAGCTTTTAATTTACAGCATTAAAACATGCTACGACTGCATTACTATTTATCTTTCCATATCTGATAGCCCCGGCTGGTTGCCATGGGGTTTCAGTCATATCCAATCCCGGCCCCTTTGGCACACACTCTTATCTCTGTTTAAATATCCGGTTACTTCCCCTCTGGTCCAGACACACAGAGACATGTCATTAAGAGCAGTATCTCTCTCCAGCCCAGGCTTCCTTCCTGTGCGTGTGGTGACGGATTGATTTTCTCTGGTAGGGATCCACTGCAAGAAATATTCACCTAAACAGGTTATTCGATCTCATGCTGAGTCCTGAAATGGACAGTTTTATCATTTTACAACTCTTTCCAGAAAATAGTTTGGCCTTGTGACATCATCCTGAAATAAAACAAATCTTCTTTTTTTTTTTTTCCTTCTCGTATACTTTAAAAGGGCACACCGACTGTGTACTCAACAGTATGAAATAATCGTAGATCAGGTTGCTAGTAATGCTAAAAACAGCCACATCCTTCGCTACGACGTGGTTCACATCCCCAAAACTGAGAACCAGTCAGGACATCATGATGTACACTTTTAAAAGTTTGCCAAAAACTCCAAAAGTGATTGCATATAAACAATCACCAGTTAAATTTGATTGAAACTGCTTAAAATGCTAGTTTTAAAAAACTTACTTCATTCTGCAAGAGATAAAGATTCACAACGACCTCATAGGGCTCAGTTTGTAGAGCCGTGGACAGGCTGAGGTGGCCATGAAGAAGAGCTTCCTGACCCGACTTTGGTGATCATACATCAAGTTTGATACCGTAGTCAATCAAACGCTTGTGATGTTGTTTGAAATATGTCTGATTCTTATCATCACAAAAGTGAAACTGTTGCGAACAGGTGTAGTTCAGTCCAACAGCACGGTTGTCTGCCAAAATAAGAATCAGATAATCTGCCAGGATGAGATGGGACATTCATCATACAACTGCAACCCTGACGTTACCAAATTTGTTACAAGATTTCTAATCAGGACACATTTCACGCTTATCTCATGCTTGAAATGCTTCTGGTGCAACTGTGGAAACTCATCACTATGTAAATCAGTGCCTTTGTTTTTGTAGAAGTCATGGTGGAAGGAAGGAGGAATCGAAGGATTGATAACAAGCTTTGGTTTTATCATACTAAATTGTTTGTGGATAGGTCAAACAGTATCTGACACCCTTCTTCTCCATGATGCATCTGAAATGAATGCGCTATAACAGAGCTTCTCTGAGAACCAGTAACCATGGACACAACATCATGAGTGGCAGAGTTCTCCAAAACTGAGAGTGTGCACCATATTTATTAAAAGCTCATCACAGCAGAGTCTTCTCTGCCTTCAAATGTAAACAGCGCTAAACACTTACGCACGTCCACATCATATCTCTGCAGGAGTATGGAAATGTTGCAGAGCTAATGAATGGAGCAAGATGTAACACGTGGACTTATGTCAGTGCAGTTCTGTTCAAATGTGAATATTTACTGATGATGCAATCAATAACTGACTTCTTTTTTTTAATTATTATTAAAATAAAAATATAGAGCCTGTGACTCTGCATGTGTAGTGAGGATTGAAACCACAGGCATGTTTTGTGATTTGGACGATAATGGGTTGCAGTCAAAAGCCCACACACAATTTTAATATGCATTTTTTACAGTGGAGTCCTGGGCGTATGGCTTGGCGTCTTCTCTCCACAGCAGCCCTTGGTGCCCACAAGGGTCAAATCTCCCTCTTGTGTTTCTGAAAGAACAGAGGCTGTTCAGGAAGGTTGGTTCTCCAGTATCTTCACAAATCAATGGAAGTACTTCCTCCCTCCTTGTCCTCCACAGGCACTAAGAACATATCGATCGCAGCATGACACGTAAAACACTTTTGTTTGTCATGACTGCGTTTCAATGAGAAATATCTCACGAGTCAAGATGGAACATTTTGCCAGCACAAGTCAAAGACTCATCTTAAGATGGTTTGTCATTCATTATTTTTAATGCTTCTTCAAAATCCCTCGACATGGAACAATCCCAGCTAAATGGGGATAAAAGGGTGGCCTTAAAAGCTGTCCTGCACTGTACAGCTGTGGGGAGTGAACGCCCCGAAAGGACACATTCATCTTGAGGTATAAAATTTTCTTTCAGCACCCCTGATCTCCCACAGGTTTCATCACGATCATGTTACATGTCCTTGCCATAAGAGCGTGGGGAAAGTGGGGGCACTGCTGCACGTCTTCATCGTAAAAATGTTTGTCCATTGTACAGATGCCCTGGAGTTGAACTCTTATGGAGAGTAAACATAGGGGGGTGAATGGCTATGCAGGCCCTTCCTTCTCTTTCAGCTGCACTAATGATGTTGTGCCGGGCCACAGCTGTTTCTTTGTGGCAGGTGTGCAAGTGGAAGCCACAGCAGACTGCACTCGGCCCGGATCGGAGGAATGCCAAAAACAAGACGGAAGGAAAGGAGACAGGGCGTATAGTGAGGCGGTGAAATGAATATCCACACAAGATAGAGCTCCCCGAGCTCCCACAAAGCTGGATACAATATTCAATTGAGAATTTCCACTCAGCACCTGGCCACCAGCATAAGTAGGATATTGATGTGGGTCCCGCGCCAGAACCCCACAGCTTGACTCATTCAAAATCCACTGGCGATTTAATGTGGTATTTTGGCGAAATGCTTGGACAAGAACTCGTCTGGAGTTCTTTCCTGAGACAGGGACATAGCCAGTATGTCTTAAATATGCTCTCAGTTGATCTAGGCCATGTGGACAGAAATGTCCCAGAGATAATTTCCTGCCTGGAACTGGAATCAGGGGAAATGTGAACAAAATATCTCCTGTACAGATTGGAGTTACTGCAAGGTTCTTGTAAACTTGAATGTCCTGTCTGCTCTACAGTAAACGCAGAGAAATGAATCAGTTGAGGTGATTAAGGTTTAAACTTCAATGAAAAGTTCAGATATGTACCTTTTTGCAATCAAAGACCCCTCACCCCATTGTCAGGATGCAATTTCATGCTCAAGACACTCAATGCAAATGTATATATTTGAAGGATTCATTGTCAGTTTTGGATTCCTTCCTTCCTGGTTTCTAAGTGTGATACCTTCTCGTCTGTCTCTACACAAACAAAGCAGCAGAGGCTTGAAAAATAAATCTTTGTCAAATTTCTGTTGGGCTGGAAGGGAAACCAAGGTGAGAGTTCTGTTCTCCCTCAGCTAGCGCCTCTAGCTAATATTAAAGCGAGGCCATACGTGGTAAATATTAGCTTTTCTCTCTCGTGTTGACAGTGTGTGCTTTTCCACACACACAGAACAAAGGTCTGCCATCTTGCACGCCCACCTGGGAACTCAGATGGGACAAAGTGGAGGTACGTGTTCATTGCTTAACACTGGTGCTTTTTCTTTGTGTGACTTATGATTATGTAGCAGAAAGCCAACCCCAAGCCCCCAACCCTCCTACCCACCCACCACCACCATCACCAGCATCCCCGAGGCCGCATGTATGACACTGATAATAAGAGACTCATTCGTTTGTTGATACAAGCGTGAGATGAAAAACAGCTATTGGACTCACTGTGTTTAATTGTCAGTGGTCAACTATAAATTTACATTTTAATGCATGAAATCTGGTTTGCTTTCTTAATGTGCCATTTTCAAAATGTTTTCTTGGGTTAAAACAAGAAGAGTTGCTAAAACCTTCGTACATAAACCAGTCTTTGTTGACTAATGCTCTGTAGACATGTTATTTTTTTAAATAAGAAAAAAAAATGGTTTGTTTGTTAAAGAACACAGTTAAAGGCAGGGTAAGTGATTCTACATGAGGTCACGTTTGTTGATATTTTAACTAAAAACAGAGAGAGCTAGCGCCTCTCTCCCCCTCCCTCCAGTGCTCTCCAAGAAAACACTCCCATCACAAGAATAACCCCCCAGTTGGTGACTGGCTGGAGCAATGTTTGGTATGGTTTCACTGGATGTCACAAGAAGTTCTCCAGGTTCAAGGGGCGACTGGTGCTGGAAACACTGAAAGAATAAAAGAAATGATGAAAAACCGGGAGATCACCAAAGCATATTAGAGCTAAATGTATCACGGTGAAGGTTTGGTGAAGGACAGCAAACCCAAGCACACATACCGCTGACTTCAGGTTATTCCACAAACTTTTGATTGGATTATGAACTTTGACTTGACAAGTCTCCTGACATTACCTTTATTCTTTAAACTTTCTTTGTTGGCTAATAGTTATGGATTCTTAAATTTGTGATGCTTTTTCCCTTGAGACAGTTGACGGTCTGATGTCAAGAGATCTTTTTTGGAGTTCATTGGTACAAATCAGAATTTATCAGTGATGGAAACAATAAATGAACCGAGCAAAACATGTGCACAACTACTATGGGTACATTTCATCCAGATGCAGCATCACTAGCCTCTCTATTAGTGCTCTTCATTAAGGATAATCATTTTTAATCATCTCCGGTTGTTTATAAAATCTGCAGACTCTTCAGAGATGGCTTGGCATAATCCTCCTACAGAGCATCAAATCTCTCAGAAACATCTTTACATTATTACACAAGTCTGGGACATATTTTAGAGCCAAATATTTGAACTGGAGTTGGCGACTTCATCTCTAATGTTTAGCCACCCCCAGCCGCACGGTTAAGCTTTAAATCTTTAGAAATAAACTGGATTCCCACTGACAAAGTACTTCTGTTTAGAAAACAACCTTTGCGTCTGTATCTCTGTTATTGCTTTTGTACCGGCATCGAGGGGTTCACCATTACCTCACCAGATGAGTGTTGATGATGCTACAGCTCCATTTATGACACACACTTTTTTTTAATCCATTTTCCATCCATCCATCCATCCATTATCTATACCCGCTATTTCCTGTTCAGGGTCACGGGGGTCTGCTGGAGCCTATCCCAGCTAACTTCGGGTGAAAGGTAGGGGTCCACCCTGGACAGGTCGCCAGTCCATCGCAGTTTATCCGCTTTATAAAGTTTAAATTTTCAGATGTTAGATTTCATGGTGCGATGCAAACCACACCGATCTCCGTTGCCTTGTGTTAGCCGTACACCAGACAACTTTGCAAAACTTTACAAATGTTTTTTTGAGCCTGACATGTGACACGCACACATGAAAAGAATGTTAAGATAAAGTTTTAAACTGCAGACTGAACATTTTTTGCAAAGATTGGGAACCCAGCATTGTTTCGTGCATTTTGGCAACAACGCAACTCAAAGTGCTTTAAGTCAGAAAAAAGAATAAAACGAAGACGTGCGGTAAATGCAAAGAAAATAGAAAATAATACAGGAGATCCAGTGCAGTAAACTTAAATAGAAGTTAAAATGTCTTGAAAGTTAAAACTAAAACGGTTTAAAGAAAAATAATTGTAAATTAAGCTCAATCAAAGGCAGCTCATGCACTTGACTCTGGGGACTCAGAGTAGACCTGTTCCAGAAGACCGGTCTGGATGGTTGACATGGTTGTATTTTGGCCCAGAATCCCTCAGTACTTCATATACGAACAGAAGTATTTTCAAGTCTATTCTGAGCTATAGGGAGCCTCAGAACAGGGGTGATGTGATCTACTTCCTGAGTTTTAGTGACGACTCCAGCTGCAGCGTTCTGAATCAGCTGTAACTCTCTGATGGACTTTTTTAGTCAGACCCGTAGTGACGCTGCCGTAGTAATCAATGCATTTAAGTCATTTAATCCTGGAGATGTTTTTCAAGTGATAAAAGGCCTAGTTTGTAGTTGTCTTCATGTGTCTCTGAAGTTTCATGTCTGGGTCTGGGACTGCACCCAGATTCAAGGCCTGATCAGTGGATTTTAACAGTAAAACCTGAAGTTGTGTGCTGATTCTTAATCGCTCTTCTTTAGGTCCAGAATAACTATTTCAGTTTTTGTTAAGCTGAAGAAAATGATGGCACATGCAATCATTGATTTGAGTTCTTGTATGGGTTGACATTGTAATGTAAAGCTGTGTGTCGTCCACATAGTTATGGTAGCTTTTCTTGTTATTTAATATAATCTGATTTTGTGGACAGCAACACGCAAAGGTTTTTGGCAGCAACTTTAAGATGATGGCAAACTATGACATTACGTGATGTAATACACGGTGACTGCGAGCCCAAAAAGAATGAGTATGCGCACAAGTATGTGACTGAAAAAGAAAAAAAGAATTAAATGAATGACTGTGCTAATGTTTTAAAAGCTGAGAGTTGGCTAGAACTCAACTTGGAGTCGAGCGCTGTTGGTTCGAAGTTCGGTGACTTGACTACAACACTGCTGGTTACATCATGGAACAAAACAAGACAAAGAATTCAAGTGTTGCAATAATATAAAACACCTTTGATTTTGTTGTAACGCCAAGATGTGGAAATTCCTGCCTCCGACTGCCACCTTACACCTGACGACCACGATCACAGAAGCGCTCTCTAACTCAGCCGAGACTCTTCAAGATTTTCTTCCCACTCTGGAAATTTGCCTGCAGTCTTGAAATGACTTGTACGGTCAGAATAGCAAGTTTTATTTGTGTTCAACAAATGTGAGTGTAAATGTCTGAGCGTGAAACTCAACAAGCAGGCTGGCTGGTATGCTCTTTAAAAAGGTCTGCACGATTCTGGTGCTAACCCACTCTGACGGTCATTCACATATCTTGCTCTTTTTTTTTTAACATGCTTGTATATTTACTTATTAAGTCCGAGCTCTTTCGAAACGTTCTGATTTTATCTCTGCATGCATTTCGAATTTAAACATTTCTGGTTCCACATCAGCTCCAGCCCCGTTTTGAGTTCTTTATCCAATTTCTGCCACATAAACACATGCATGAATGCCCACAAACGCATAAAATAGCTTTCCCTGTCAACTCAGGTGTTTTGCTTACCTACCCGAAACAGTTTGGCTTGGGAAACAGGGAAAGCTCAGTGAGATTTTTTCTTTTTTTTTTCCCTCCTCCCCCAACTAAAAACATAAACTCACATCTAAAAGCAAAAGAGACACTTTCCTTTACCAGAGAATTTTTCTTTATATCAGATGAAATGCACTCAGAGCAGACAGGATGAACATTCATCATTCAGGTGTCAGCAAACAAACTGTCCCAGCATGGCCCTTGGCTCAGAAGACAGGAAAGGTCAAAAGTCAGTTCCTAAAAAGCCAAATACCAGCAGCAGAGGTCCTATCAGAGCAGCAGAGCCTCCCCCATTTTCCTCCTCCTCCAACCTAACCCCCCACCTCCTCCTCCCACTTCCTCCCTCCTTCTTTCTCTTCCCTCATTGGCCTGCCAGTGTGGTTTGCCTTGGCTGACTGATAATAAGAGACAAAAATCCTCTTATCCCCCCCTCCACCCCCTCTGCTTTTCTGTCGACTGAAATGAGTCACTTCCTTGCCAGGGCCTCGGTTCCTGGACGGCAGCCAGGAGATACCCTACTATTTATTGCCCCGTTTCCATCCCAGAAGAGAGGAGCCTGGGAAGGCGATTTTAGAGGCATCCACACACACACAGAAACTCTCAGTGTGCATCCACACAACATAAACTCAACAACACAAAGACATGCACGCATGCAGAGAGAAGCTAAGCATGCACACACACACAGACACACACACACACACACACACACACACACACACACTTCCTGGCCTGGCTTTAAGCATCCACCAGGACCCAGAACACATTCTCCTTAGATTCCACGATTGATGTTTGCGTTCCTCCCCCAAACTGCAAGCCTGCTGCCTTTAAGGTCTCCGTTTTCCGTGACGTCCCGCCGGGAGCCGAGGAGATTTATGTCCCCTTCCCGACATTTTTCAGAAGGAAACGGCCTCGCTTTTTTTTTTTTTTTCCTGACCACACATACGACGCACAAACACAGTCTTGTGAGCAGGCAAACAAACAGGCTCTCATGATAAAAACAGATACGGCCGGGGCTGAAGCACGGCTCGAAGTATGCATAATTTTTCAAACAGATGTTTCATGCACAGAGGCCATCTTTCAGGACTGTATCATACATGCATGAAAATTGATCATATCATAGTGGAAGAAGTTAGCAGCTGTGCACAGGAGTTCCTGAATATACATGCAGCATAGCAACCAGAGTCAGTGCATGTATTCGTGCAGTGCTTTAAAACACGGCAACACACATACAGAGAGTCCCTCTCTCTCTCTCTCTCTCTCACACACACACACACACACACACACACACACACACACAGGATCCTTGTAAATCCAAAACATTCCTTTCAGCTCAAGTTCAGACACGTCCCCCTAATAGAGGGGTTTGCATTTTATTCATAGGCCCTTCTTTGGAATATGGCTGCTTTATAACTATCAGCCTGGTACTTGTTGAGCTTTTTTCTTCGCTGCTCTGCATTGTCCTCGCTGCGCTGCATTGGAACGCACAAGGATTGTGATTTAAATGGCTTTTGAGTACTCCTAATCCACCAGAGGCACATAAGTCACACAAAGGTAGCTCCAAAAGGCTGGGTGAATTCCTGTGAGTAAAGAGGAAGTCCTAAATCCAAAGCTGTGCTTAAATACCACAGGGCTGACTTATTAATGGAATGATTTTTGACTTGTGTGTAAAAAAATGGCCCTTGATCGAGTACGATGGGCGCATTTGACTGGAAATAACACTGATACAACGCGACAAAGGACGTGGACGAATCAAAAGGAAATCTTTTGGAAAGATGTTCGAACTATACCATAATACATCTAATTCAGATGTATTTGTACGCATTTTAAAGGCATGCCTTTCAGAATTTTCCTATCTTATTATCTTTTCCATCTTTTTGCAAGTATTCTTTATTAAAAAAATAAATAAAACGTGGAAGACGAAGCCCAAATGAATGACTGATCACACTAGAAAAATATTGTCACAAATGTCATGTTGCTTCCAAGAGCTTCTTTTGTGCTGCACTGCACAGACTTGTTTCTTTTCTTTTCTTAAATGTATATACAAGCTTGTTTTTGGTTCCTCACCTGCCCAGTGGGTGGGGCTTAGCACCAACAACAGGACAATGCGCTCACTGTCAGGAAGCTTTTATAACAAAATGAAAGCATTTGAAACTAAATGGCAAATTCATGTGACAGTTTAGCGGACAATATTCCAGAACTCCACCCAGAAAACGAAATGGTTCAATGATGCACTGAAAAACAAACCTCTAAATTTAGCTCCATTAAGATTCACACCTCCTGTCCTCTCCCTGCACTCCTGGAGGCATCGGCAGCTGCTGGAGGTGTTCATGCAGGTCAGCATACTGCAAGTATATATCAAAAAGGGTTACTCTTTATTTATCTGCCATGCTAATTCAGTTGCCCAAACTTTTTATTATGGTTTCCATTTTGTTGCGTTATGTGAGAACAAAAACACAAGAAAAAAAGAGAGAGAGGGGGAGAAGAAAGAGAGAGTCAAAGTAGAGCAGGAGCGAGAAAGGGAGACCAAACAGATGACGGCAGCAGGGTGACAGCAGGAGCAGAGAAGGTTGAGGGGTCAAATAAAAGAAAAGTTAGAAGTTTATCCTGCACTTTTTAAAAAAATATGGAAGCCATCAAAGTCAATTTCCTTTTCTAGTGAGATAAGATCAGTCAAATGAAAACTCCTCTGGGGGCTGGAGGAGGTTAATAAGTGAGGCTGAACTGACTCAGGTTTGTAGACGAGCATGTTTTGTTTTTCCCCCTTTTCTACCTGGTTCTGGGACCCACTGGTGGTCTGCTCCTGAAGAGAGGACAGAAGAAGTCCAAGGTAACTGAAGGAGGTGTTGGTAAAAATGAGGCTGAAAACAGCTCGCAGCCAGCTTGATAATGGATGAATTATACCGGTTACCTGCTTATTAGGGATATAAATAGCTCACGTTGTCTCTGTGGAAAAATCTGTCTATAATAATTCACATGATTGTCAGACACAATCTGTTGACACAAATGATTCCAAAAGGTTATGTTGCTTAAAATGTAAAAAGAGAAGGTAAAATGCAATGATTTACTCACACTAAAACATTTTAACGCTTCACACTGAGACATTTTACAATTTAATAAAAGATATGAGCTCATTTTGAATCTGGTGCCAGCAAAAACAGTAATAACAATAACTAGCACAGCAACAAAAAAAAAAAAAAAAACAGGAAAAGTAAGTGGCACTAAAAAGAAACACCTGGAGGAACATCTTTCAGCTAATTATGGTAACTGGCAGCAGGTCAATGACGTGGCTGGATCTAGAAAGAGCATCTTAGAGAGACTTTCACAAGTATAGATGGAGAGTTTCAGTATCTCATCATCTTTCTTTGGTACGTAAGAGGATCAAAAGATTAAGAGAATTTGGAGACATCTTGGTGGAAACGGGACAAGGCCAAACATCAGTACTGGCATGCCCGTGATCTTTGAACCTTGAGGTGGGACAGCATTAAAAACAGTCATGATTCTGGGATGAAAATCACCGCATGGACTCAGGAACACTTCTGGAAATCACTGACACCACAGCTCACTGTGCCATTCACAAATGCAGGAATGCTCCCTGCATTCTTGCCTCTTATCATGCGAAGAACGAGCCATATGTGAACACGAAACATTGAGAAATGCTGCCATCTTTTCTGGGTCAAAGGTCATTTACAAGAGGTGAAGCAAAGGAGGAAACTGTCCTGCTGCCAAACAAAGCAAACGTTTTAATTCTATTTGGAAACCAAAGAATCCAGCTTGTTATCAGTGCTGCATTAACTGTATGGAGGCGCGTCAGTGTTGCAGAAAGGAAATATTTCTGGAAGGTACATAGGTTTTAGAGAAACAGTTCCCATCCAGACGAGGCCTTGCATCATTAAGCAAGACGATGCTAAACCACATATTACAAAGGCATAGCTTCAAGTCTGGGTGCTGAACTGGACCGCCTGCCAAATTCCAGTCTCTGCTCAATTCCCAGATGTTCATGAATCCTGCCCCAACTTTTTTGAGAGGTGGTCCTGCCTTCAAAATCAAGGTCGCCTTAATGTTTTTTTTTTCTGAACACATTATGTTTTTTCAGTTTTATGCATTTATTATGTTCTTTTGAGAGTAAAATATAGATGCGTGACTGGTAAGTATTTGCATTGTTTAGTTTACTTTCATTTAACAAGGATTCAAAATCGTACTAGGATGAATAAATAAATATGATTTCCATGTGCTCAGGGGTAAATAAAACTAAAATATATACTCTAGGTGATCAGAAGGGGGGGGGCTGGGCTTCTTTACTAGCCCCATGTTGTAGTTTAAGAAGCTTCAGGAGGATTATTACATGAGACCTGTGAAGCAGCTCGACATGTCATTAATGTGCTCCATCACTGTATTATTGACCGCTGCAGTCACAAACACTCAATGGGCCTCTGAGGTTTTTCTCCTGGTGCTTAACAGTTCAATTTCTTAAAACTATTACACCTGAAAAATTGAGATCCATCACAAATTTCCTCTGGTTTGGAAAATGGAAAACACACACACACATGCAGTGAACACGGGCAAGCTGTTATGACTTACTTCCTCATTCCAGTCTTTTGCCTTCCTCTATTTCTTTAAGCTTTGTGGTGAATGATGCAGGATTTGCTTGGTAAACATACAACTAATGCTGCTTCTTTTCCCCAATTAGAGGTCAATTTCTGTTTATTCATACTTTAAGTATAACTAGCTTGTTAATAAAGAACTTCAAAACCAGGAGAGAATCTGTGCTCTTTTTTTTTTTTTTTGCTTTGTAAAACAGCTGACCGTTTTGTGTTCAGCTGATCAGTCCTCTGTCAGGTGGATGTCCTCATCAGAACCATCCCACGTACCGGCGGGATGGTTGCTTGGATGCAGTTCGGGGAAAAATGGGTTTCAAAAGCTCTCTTTGCAAAGCTATGGGTCACATGGCTGGGTAGTTTCTCCAGTATTTTACAGACAGTGACTGCGAGCTACAGCGCTGCAGAAACAACCTGCTCTGCCATCTAGTGGTTGGTGGTGTAATTACAGAGCGACGCAAACTGTACTCCAGTAGCATCGGGGCCACGCGTAGCCTACATGTTCATTACATGCAGGAGAATAAATCAGCCTGAAGGGCAAAAGAAGCCACCACTTTCAGGGACAACTTCCAAACAACACTTTAACTTGGTCCTTCCTCCTCATCCCTGCCAGCAACTGTCAAGTCACATGACAAACATTAAAATGAGAAAATAGATGTTATTTTCTCATTAACCGTCGTTGTTGTGCATCTGCACTCCTGCACGCAAGGGCACAAAGAACGGAATTAACATCATTTCCAAAACAAATACGGGACATGTGCCAAAGCCATTTTTGTTGTCAGAGCTGTTCACTTTCCAAGAAGATTGTGAAGACACGGTGACTAATTTTTCCTTTTTATTAAAATGAAAAGAAATTTGCCTCCGTATTCTGAAGGCAGATAATTTTAAAACGTGTTCTGTTCACTTTTCTCTCCAGCATTATGAGCCTCTCTGCGGTGAAAAACCTCATTGTTATAACTGGCACAGACATGCAGGAAAATGCACTTACAGAAAGATTTCCCTGTTATCAGCTCTGCACGCCGCCAGCTCAATCTAGAATGATCGATTGCTGCGCAGCCCGAACGGATGTGTCACCTTGTATGTTCAGTTTGTCAATTTTTTATTTTTTTTTTCTTGAGTGCACACAGAGGGCACACCCATCGTAGCACTGAAACCACATAGCCCTGTCCTATTAAAAAGAAAAATGAATTTAATCTTTGTTGAATTTAATTTATAACAACGATTTTATAACTCTGACACCATCTCCCACTGATACCCTTAACCTGACAGCAGCCAGCAAAGTATGTTGAGTAATATCTACTGTGAAAAACTAAAAAAAAAGAATAAACCTAGTTAGTAAAAGAAAACTTAGACAAGGATTAGTATATTTAAACAATGGCATTATGGTCAGAGAAAACAGTGAAGGAATTTTAATATATGACATCCTAATCTAAGGGGCTGTATGCTGGAACGTCTTCACTGGAAGCTGTGATGTTTAAATTAATACTCCGCTGAGATACAGCAAACGTTTGGGCTCAATGTGCCGCTGTGGTAAAAGTGAACCATTCAGTTATGGACGCCAGGCTGAAGTAGCGCAGAGCAAGCTGCTGTTGTTGTGAAGGCTTGCAATACAGACGTAGTTAATGTTTACCCAGAAAATATGTAATCGCAGACTTCCCACTAATAAAGTGTTCCAGAATGCAGACCATAATCCTCCTCCTGTGACATTATTATCATCTACAGGCTTATGGGACCAGCTCCCTCTCTGCCTTGCAAATACACTCACATACTGTCCAAAAGAAGAGCATTGCTAGTTCATTAAAAAAAAAAAAAACTTTCTTTTTTAAATCCCTCCCTTAAAAGCTAATAGAATACATATCTAAATGAAATGATTATCACGGGATTCAGGGATCATTTGTTTATAACAGCTTGGTGTGATTCAATAACATGGCTGATAAAAAGGTCTCCATCCAACTTGCTAGCCCGTCATAGGTGCAGAAATCACCGAAATTGCAGTACCTCAAATGACCCCCAGGGGCCTACTACAACAGTGAGTCAGTCTCCATTGACCGCTGTGTTAAAATGTCCACCTGTAGCAGAAATAACCACATTTACAACTTGGAGCATAAAACGGTTTTAGTCTCCATTGCCAGGTTTCACATTCATGTTTTCCTGTGTTCATTCTGGCTGCATTAGTGTCCTGGATTCATCACATCTTCTCACCAGGTGAGTGGTCAGATTGGTCATGTGACTGCTGCACATTGTTTCTCTTCACATACATATGTTCTATCTTTCTTCCAAAATCCAAAAAAAAGTCCATTTGGATTTCATAAGCAGCCATGCATGCAACATGCTTGAGGGTCTTCATGTTTTTCACTCTTGCAGCTTCTGAGCACACGGAGAAAATGAATGCGTCCATGTTTGCGGTGCATCACTCCCAACTGGAGCTGGAGATGATGAACACCAGCAACTACTACATAGTCATTTGAACAGGGACTTTATTAGCCATTTCCATTTGAGGAGAAAGTCAGATCTTTGTGAATGTTAGTGGTTTTTCAGTCCAGTGGTACTGGGACTTTACAAGGAAGTGCAGATTTAACTCATTTTTGCATCATTTAAGTATCCGTAACATGGATTGTTCATCGCGTGCTTGTAGAAGTTTGCCTAATAAAAATCAAGGGTTGAGCCAGATGTCGTAAACGTTCAAGCCTTCGCATAAATATAGGGGTCCATTTGCATGATTCCTTGTTTACAGAAGCTGTAGGTCCTTGATCCCATTGTTCTCAATCTGTATGCATCATTTCGAAACCGTGATACGAGATATGTTGAGGATCACAAAGGCACAAGGCAGCGATTATCTGGAGTTTATGTCACATGTCGTCTTATAAACACCGCTCGGTTGCACTATAGTCCAGGGGAGTTTGCAGAATGGAGCACGAAAGCCTGTGGGAGATGACAACATCAAAATCATCTGAGGGAAATGAAAGTGCAGGCCTTCTCAGATTTTCACGGCGGCAAGGAATTTCACACACACTCGCCAAGCCACAACAGGTGAGCGTGGTCACTGAAGTCGGCAGCGGTGCAGCTATGTGCAAAGTATTAATCAGTTTCTTTGAAAATTTCAAACCGCACTATCAAATTTCATTGTACAAATATTTCAATAAAGTTTTTCCTTCACCTGGAAAACCCCATTCTGCTGATATACACTCTCTTTTTCCATGATAAAAATGTAATTTCTTAAACACAGCCTGAAGGCTTTCGCTCAGTAGCTCCAGAAGAATGTTAAGACTGTGTTCAGGCCAGATAAAAAAGTAACTAATTTCTGGTCATGGCTGTAATTTTTACACCACAAAGCAACACTGGATGTCCAAGTTGAGGCTGAGGTTGGCTGACGTAGCTTACATGCATAATTACAGTCTACAACATGTCTTTAAAAGACCATTTGGGGTAGAGTTATTTAATGCTGGAGTATTTTTACATCCTACTTGGCTATTTTTGTCATGTCAGAGTGCAAATTGCAGCTGGCTTTTACATTTTCTTCTTTTCACGAAGACTTATTGGAGACTTATTGGTTTCTGCTTTAGCTGCTCTATAATAAGAGTGGGTATCAGTCGTCAAGTCTGCTACGTTTAATATGAACAGACAAATGACATTACCTCAATGCTGAGCGCTGTGTAAACACCCAACATAGCTACCATGTGCTCACTGGGACTTTCCTTTGAAGAGGCAGTATACATGTCTGGAGATTGTACAGCCCTGGAACATAATGACAAAAAAGCATCCTTTACAAGAACTGTATAACTAATGTCTCTATTATTACCTGGGGAAAATAGCAAATAAGTCTAAATTTTAGGTTGCTGAAAAACATGAAGACCCAGAAACATGAAAGCTGGAATTGTTGCTTGTTTTAAGTACATTTACTAAATTTAGGATGCTGCAGGGTGGTATGCACCTCCCTAGAAATGTTATTACATGTCGGGTCGACACAGATCATAACAAACATGATTGTTCAGTTGGTAACACGGTAACACTACTAGTTTAGTCAGTTTCAAGCTGGGCATGACATACATTTCGATAAGGTCAGTAGAAATTGCTGTTGCTCAATATTTATCAGTTCCAGCTCACAAAAGATATGCTTCATTTGCCCCATTGCTATGTCTTAGCTACATGAAGGAAGCTCAGCATTGCAAGTTACAGCGCTGCAGAAAAAGAACCTGCACTGCCATGTATGTATATATGTGGTCTTGCATACGTTACATATATAGCTGCCAAGCAAAGCCATAAAGTGGGCTTAAAGTGTGCTGTGGTGTTATTAAGCTATGTCTTATTTTTGCAGGATAGCAGGAGCCAGTTGGGAACAGCGGGAACAAAAGTGGTCTGCCAGCTGCTGTGTAGTTTGGTAAACGTGTCACATCTGTGTCATCTCTATATCCGCACGCCAGTCTCATGTCAGTTTGAGGTCATCGTTTGGCGTAGCTTCAGTTGGTAAACGTGTGGGTTTTAGACTTGTTTTCCAGGATGCTCTCACTATAGGTCACATGGCACGGTACAAAATTAGCCCCTCCAGTCTCATGTGATGTTACCATAGCGACAGATCAGACCTAGAATTCCTACAATAACCTTCTGTCATTGATGCAGGACTGAGCACCAATGGAGCCCAGTAAAGAAAAGGTTGTTCTGGTTTTTCTCAAATGGGAAAAAGGCTCAAGATTCGTACATGGTTTCCATCCTTCTGCAGTTTAACAACATTAGTAGCTCATCGGCAAAAACTGCATTTATCGCAACAAAGACGCTTATTTACGGTGTATTTATAGTTTCTGCTGCACTGGAGCTCACATGACTTTTATGCATGTCATTTACTACCTGGAACGTCTGGGTTTCACTTGTCACCATGAAATCAAGTGGTAATTGTAACAAACTACATCTCTGTGATAAAATCTTGAAGTTATTAGGATCCATCACCTGTGGACCGTCTCAAACATACATTTCAGTTAGCCACTTTCTCATGTCCACTGGAGTCCTTCCCTTGTTCAGATATCGTCCACGGTGCCTCCATGTGAGACCGCTAATGTCCGTTTCAGGTTTGTTTCAAGTTCACTTTGAGATTTCTCTGTATAATGTAAACCATATTTGAATGAGACAGTGTGTGAACAGAGCAGATCATTTCCAGAAACTATATTTGGACAGAGTGTCTCATGTTGCTAGCATTGTTTTCTTTATTGCTTGCCTGCACATTGCTTGTAACTCTGATATGGTGGATAGCATACATGTAGCACTGATAGCAGCTCTGAAAGACAGTAATCATTCCATGAAGTCTGGAGCATCTACCACCATCTTTGATGTGCTGTGAAACAAAACCCAGCTGCAGCTTGCTCATTGTATTTTTTGCATCATGTCCTGCCACATGTTTACTCTATTGAGACATCACGCCGTAGTCTTTTCGGTAGCAGGAATGTATCTCACACAATAAATCAATCAATGTCGTTCTCTAATTGCATGAGAGGGCAACAACGTTCATCCTCCAGACCCAATTCTCTGGACCGTCTGCAAATAATGACTAAAAATGTCTATTTTGCAGGTTAAATGAAATCTTTCTCCGGTGATTTTAGTAAACCCAGCAGATTAGCAAAACTCTTTCATTATAATCCATCCAGCAGTTTTTTGTTAGAAGGCTGGCCACTAGATATATTCATGTGCAGTAGTTAGTACCCCCTCTTTTCACATTTTGTGTGTGTGTGTGTAAAAACATAATCATAATTATTGTAGTGAGTTTAAGTGTTATTCAAACACAACATCAGCATGACAAAACATGTTTGTTAATATTTGTGCCATATGATGAATAGTTTTCTCTCACACACTTCAGATTTAAAACAGCTGAACTTCTTTTATTTTGATTAATTATGGGAGTAGATTGTTCCATTCCTTTTAATTCATCCAGCTTAATGAGATTCAATAATTCATGGGGTTTTGTTTCCTGTGCTGAACAGCTCTCAATTGTTTACTGGCAATGTGTAAATGCATATTTCACTTGTCAACAGTAAACATTTGCCAAATGAGTCTTGTGAAATTACACGTGTGGTTTTAAGATTGTCCTATGGGGTTTAACATTCAAATACACAAAACACACATAGTGTTCTCCTTCTCCCCAAGCGTACACCCACTTCGCCATGCTTCAGCCCCATCATACACTGAATGTAATGAGCGGCTGCGCTAATTGCTGCAATGCTCTGAAGCAACAAGATCAGCGTGGCCTCACAACCACATAAAACTGTCTTATTCCACACTCAGCTTGTATAAAAAAAAATAAAATAAAAAAAGGATCATCCATCAAGCTGTCATTCCAACCTTTTACTCCCCTCCAAAGGTAGAAAGTGAAACTCTCGCCCAATGGTTGCATCCATTACTGTCAGCAGTCAGGAAGAGACAACTTTTGTTGCTTCCTTTAAATGTGGTCAGCATTACTGCATCAACATGAATGGAACGGTTCCAGTCAGTGATTTAATGTTCAGACTGGATCAAGTTCCCTCTTTGAGTTCGCTGGTGTGAAATAAAAACACTCGATTTGCATACATTAAAAGCAAAAGAGAAAAAGAAAAAAAATAATCAATAGATGCAGTACATCAGATGCAATATGTTCTCAATCAGCATTTTTTTTTTTGATGTATTATCTTTTGCATTATATATTTTGTAAATACCAAATTTCTCTTTTCCATGATCGAGGCTACATATTTGCTGGATGAAAGCTTCACCTCTAAGTCGGCTGGTCAAGAAACAAAACAAAACAAAAACCCACGAAGCAAACATTTCCAAAGCTTGATTAAAAGACAAACCCACAAAATGGAGACGGGAGCAGACTCTCATGTATCATAGTTACAGGGAAGATCTAGTTACTCGTCCAGAGTCCTGCTCCGCTTGTGAGACCAGTTACATGATCTTTCGTGGCCTATAGGAGGAACGCTTCAGAACATCAGCAAACAGATCATGAATCACGATGCTGTAATCAATGTTATCTCAGTCTGGGTTTGTCTCTTCAATTTTTAATAAGAAGCCAGTTCAAAGAAGGGGTGTGGAGTTGGAAAGATGTGTGCTCATGAGAAGGGCAATGTATCCCTCTGCATTACTGTAAATAAAGAGACCTCCTGGAATAAAGGTCAAGGTATCATGGCCACTGTTGCATCACTTTCAGCTGAAATGTGGCAATCATGCAATACTTATACATTACATCTTATTGATGTAATAAATCTATCCAAATTTGGTTGATGTTCCTTTCAAAGTTAATACACAAAAGTAGGTTTAAAAGCAACAACATTACCGTTACTGACAATTTAAAAAGAAATTCAAAACTATAGAAACCATATGCGTAATACCAAGCAGGTAAACGTTTCAAGATTACAAAAACAAAAGGGAAATAAACTACAAACTCAGTCCATTTATGTAGCGCTGCACAGCTGCTTGTAGTCGTCACAGACTCAGCAGCAAGATGCTGTTTCATTCATGTTTTTTTATTTATGTGTGCAAGCACACTGTTTTGACTTCATGTTGTAAACTGTGCTTATATCTTTAGATATTATGCTTATTTTTCATCTTGTATAGTGTTGATTGCTTTAGAAATTATTCTCCATAGTGTTTTAGGATGTTTTGTTTTTTGTTTTTTTACTAAATTACTGTCAGCACTTGTGCACTTTTACTTTTATCACCTATTCTCTTTCCTTAGTGAACCGGTGCATGGAAATGTCATTGAGGTTGTTCTTGTTTAGATTTTATTTTCCTAATATCTCATTTTCTTGAGGAGCAAATGAATGAATGAAAAACGTTTTTGTATTTCATCTAAACTGAAGTACCTCCTCAAAACCTTTTTTTGTTTTAACTTTCTTTTAAGAGGAGAAGTAATAATCAACCTCTATAGTTTTGAGACTTTGCTGATCAAGAGCCTCCAGGTGTGTGTTAACACAATGCCAAAAGGAAAAGACATAAGGTATCGTATTAGAGAAGCAAGAATGGCTTTGATTTGTTTATTGTTTATTTGACAGGCATTATGCGCACATATATTGTACCTCAAAATTCATAGTTGGAATATTTAAAATACAAATATTAAATAGATGATAAAGCACTACCAGATGGATCAGATCAACTGCAACAAAAACATTTTATAAGTTAAACAAAATAATACTAAATTACCTCGTTAGCATTATCAACACCTCCAGTCTATGCTAATGACAAAGCACATTAAATTTGGGTTAGGGTGAAGGACAGTTGACGGTAACTCCAGATTCAAACAGCAGCGTTGCGTGCATCGTCAAACTCCAACCAAGCTGTGGCTAGAGTTCATAGATCAATCAATCAATCAATCAATCAATCAATCAATCAATCTATATACTCGATTTAAAAAGTTTCATCATTAATTCACATTCTCTTGCAACACTTAAAATACAAACCGTCCCGTTCTTCAGTAATTACAATATAAAGTTTTCCCATATACGTTAAATTAACAATGTTGTTTTAAAGTAGTACACATAGTTTTACTTTTGAAATTGTACTTCCGTTATTTCTATCACTTGAGCTTAAGACAAAAAACTTTTGTAAATGAATTGGTAATAATGTCTTTCTAGCTTTACACATATCTAATAGAATTTTTAAATTAAGCAAGTCCCTAAACAAGTTTCAGGATATTTGATTGAATCAACAATTTATGAGTATGTTCTTTTGCATCCACTTTATATAAAATTCTCAAAGCTTTCTTTTGCGTCACAGACAAAAGTTAAGTTGGTTTTATATGTGTTTCTACCTCTACGCAATAAGTCCGATATGGAACAACAAATGAATAATATAATGTCTGGAGTGTTGATAGTTCTAAAACATTTTTCCAATACTTTTGCATACTTTTTGTTTTATGTATTTTATATGAGCCTTCCAGTTAAGTTTATGATCCAAAACAGTTCCTAAAAATTTAACTTCATGTACTTGTTCCACTTGATTAAGTTTAAGCATCTCACAAGTCATACATTCTATAGTGTTTTTAAATCATAAATTTCCATCATCTGTGAACAGGCTGAATTGCAACATTTTAGACACTTCACAAATGTCATTGATATACAAAATCAAAAGCTTTGGTCCCAGCACTGAGCCTTGGGGGACTCCACACTTTATGTTTTGAAGATCTGACTTTTCATTTCCGAGCTGTACGAATTGTTTCCGGTTGGTCAAGAAACTACTCAACCAGATCTAAATTTGATACAACAGGCTCCTGTGGTGGAGGCCCGGGTCCATCTGCTGCTTCATCACACAGTTTCACAAACACGCCTCACGTTAGTCCTGAATGAAACCATTTCTGAAAAACACAGTGTTCAAAGTTCAAAAACATGAATGACTGCTCACAACTCAAAAACATTGAAGACAGTCACCAGTGTTGGAGTGGACATCCAAGCAAATTTACCCCCAACACCAGACTTTACAAAGCTCCGAGCGACACAGAAGGAAGGAGAGGGAAAAAAAGAGCGAGAAAAAATATCATAGAGCTAACCGTCCTCGCTGCGCATGTTAAATGCCAAAGTCCATGGCTGCACAACCAGAGGAAGACTGAACACTTATGGTATGTTTTAGAGGGTTGCCAGGAGTAAAGCCTCTCGTGCATTAAAAGAACATGGAAACATGAATGAAGTTTGCAAAACTTCATCACAACAGTCCACATGACATCTGGAACAATGCCCTGGTGGTGGTGGAGACAGAGGTGAAGTTCTGTTACCTCGACCAGCACCAGCAGTGAAAACTAAATGCAGCGTTTCAACAGCAACGCCTCATATCCACGGTGGAGCACAGCGGTGGAAGGGGCGATGATTTGAGGTTGTTTTGCAACCACAGGAGCTGGACACCATACAGCCACTGACTGGACCATGGACTCCTCTGCGTACCAGAGTATCCTCGGGGCAGATGTGAGGCCATCTGTGCCACAGATAAAACCTTCACGCTGGAAATGACGACTTCGCGTTGCTGCTGCTGAAGGTGGACACACAATCCACTCAACCATGGAGGTACTTAGTATTACCCAACTTTATTGTCACATGTTATACTTAATTTTAGTTAAACAAATAATGGTTGATGTTGTTTTGACCAGATGATTTTTTTTTTTAAAAAGTTAGTAAGATTGAAAGTAGGCGTTCTGACTTTTGTACATAATTGTAACAATTACATAACTTCAAAAGGCATTTGTTCATTATCTATTGCATCTAATATATAAAAAAAAAAGATTCTTCCAAAATAACAAATATGTATTTAAAACAAAAACAAACAACAAAAGAGGAACCATGTCACTGAGAGTCATGGGTTTTATTTCCCTCCTTAAGGAAACTTAATGCCTTTTTTTTCTTCTAGTAAAATGGTACCCAGATGATTCAAGTTCTGATCAAAGCCTCAAACTACTGAAGGACCACCAGGTGGCAGCATGCAGACTCCAGAGCTATTTTTTTTTTATATATATTGGTGCCATTTGGCAGGATACCACCAACAGTGGCTTACCAGCAAAGGCAGCATGAAAGTTTAGCATTAGCTCTGATTGCTGCTCAGATATGCAGCTGCTTTGCAAATGGCCCGTTCTATAGATGATAACTACAGTTACTTTGCCATCGCACGAGACTGCACATGTTTTGTTTTGCTTTGTTTCTTTTTTCTTTAAGTCAACCAAATGTCTTTCATCTGTTGATCAAAACCATGGTGGGCTTGTGATATGAAGAGGCTGCGTAAAAAGGTTTGATTCAGATTCAAAGGTCGACTTCTCTGAAAACACACTCAACTGTTTTTTATTAGAAATTTTTAAGCGGATAGATGCACTGAGGACACATCAGATCAGATAAGAGTTTGTACTGCTAATCAGAATAAACTGAAAAGCAGCAGGGCTCTTTAAATGGTAACAAAATGCTTGATAAATATGAAAGAATTTCTGTCATCAAACAATAGCACCAAAACGTTTGTTAAGGACAGGACATTTTTATGAAAACTGAAGTTAATGGAAGCTCCAGCATGGAAGACAATGACAGAAACTCTGTTTGTAATGAGATATAATCAGGCTGCACTTGAGATGGATCTGCAGGATGGAGAGCAGAAGCAGAAAGAACGCTCAAGAGCCAGAAATGTGCATGTGCGAGTGTGTTTGCACACACAAACAATCCCCGTAGTTTATAAAGGTTTTTGAAGAATTTCCCCCACAAGACAAGACTCTTTAAAAAGAAAGGACTGAAATTCAGAGAATATTACCTCGGGTCCTGCGCTTCACTGCCAGCCTATCAAATACACAATGTAATTAAATCAAATGACTGGAAAGTGCACTTTGAACTCAGCCCCTGGCTGAGGTCCCATTCAAGCAGAAATGTAAAAGTTCCTGTCCTTGGTGGGGCCCCCTGTTCAGAGGTGTCCCCATAAAAAGACTTATAGCTGGTTACAGGGGCTTGGAATGAAGCCCATAGATGGTCCAACAAGCCTCGACCAGCATTATTTCCTACCGGTCTCTTTGTTTGGCGAAGTCTTTTTCTTTGGCAGGGTTCCTCTTGCAGTGCTCGACATCCCATTGAGAAAACAACCCCCTCCACCCATCCCTCTCCACAACCAGCATGCATTGCACTTGCAATGGAAGCCCTGAGCTGCAAAAACCCCAGGTCTCTGGCCTCCATGTTTTCTTTTAACAAATTAGTCAAAGCTTGCGTGTTCAGGTTGCATATTTCCAGGCATCACATGAAACCTCCCTGCATGTTTATCGCCAGTATTTTCACTCCTCTAAGAGTCCTTGGTGTAAATTAAAAAAAAAAAAAAACAACAACTTCCCCTGATTATTGTTTTCACTGCTTTCGTTTTTTTATGAATGAGCCCTACAATCAAAGTTCACTATTGTTTTATTATGGGGGTAATTTATCAGCGTTCCAACAGTAAATGGTTTCCTTGTCTGGATCAACAGCTTGTAAAGGACTGGAGCTACTAATTAAATTTGAGCTCAATTTATTGTTTAACTGATAATATAAAGTTACCCTCAATTACCATACAAATTACCTCAAAAAAGGTTCTGTAAACAATTATATTCACTCAGCTTTATTCATCCCTCATGAGCATTTCTGTGCAAAAATTACTCTTGGATGGTGGATTGAGTCATTTGGAGTAAATGAGCCACGGGGTTAAAACAGGTTGGCATGGTTTGGCATCTCAGTCACAGTCCACAAGCAGAGCACAGTAGCACCTTTCCATGTTGCCCGGCTGCCTGTCAGCAGCTACATTAAGCCATTACACAAGTGTGGAAACCGCCCCCGTGGCTGGCCCACACCAGCACACATCCGCTCAGGGATACATGCCATAATTATCCCCCCACTTCATACTCATCTCCCCTGGCAACTGCAGTCATACAGCCCAAATAACTTAGACTAATTCATTACTTTGGTGGAGGGAAGTTGGCTGCCTGTAATGAGAGCAATTGCCCTGACCTAAACGCTGTAATAGGACCTCTCGGTACACTGGCGAGGAAATGGCTGCAATTGAGGCTCTTCCACTTCCTAGCAACCAAAGATCGAGCCTACAATTTAAAGGGGGAAATGCATTGCATTACCTGTGCCCCACAGCTTGAAATGCAACCTAATGAAGGCAAAATTGTACGAATTAAGCAGACTTGGATGGGGGGGGTGCAACAAACAGAAAAGTGGAAGCATGTGTGTCAAATGGGTTTTCTAGTTAATTCGGTGGCTGTCTAACAGCTTGATTACAGCCAACCGGAATCTGGCTGGTCGTGCAATCAGGAAGGACCAGAGGGGGAACAAACATGGGCCGTCTGTTTGGTCCCTCCTGGACACAGAGGCAGTTGGGAGGAAGGAAAAAAAAAATGTGATGGAGGTGGCAAGGCAGAGGGAGGGGAGGCTCTCACTGGAGTGGAATCCAATATCAGAAAGCAAGCAGCAAGGGTCTGCAAGGGTGACCTAGGTCAAATAATATTAACAAATACTTTTTTATGATGTGTTTTTATACTGTGGAGAGGCCAGATGGTATCTGGACTTTAGTGGATGATACAAAGTGTTCCAGAAATGTCAAGGAGGAACAAAGTGGTCTCAACAGAGAGCCCAAACTGAAATTAGCACATCTGCAAACACAAAATAAGCAGCTGCAGGAAAATAATATGACTTTTACAGAAGACTGGCACACTCCCAGTCGTTGCTTTGAAACACACAAATAAAAACAAATCTTCTGGTAGCATATAGCCGAAACTAAATTTGACTATATTTATGGTGAGAACACTTTTAAAATGCTTTTCATTTCCTGTAGATACCATGAACCTTTATTTCACTGATGCACATGCAACACTGTGAACTTTTTGCATTTTAACTGTTTTCCACTTAAGAAATGTAACTCAAAAAGTGGAGGAAATTACTTTAACTTGAGAAAAACAACACTTTCTAACTCAAATCTGCAAGCACTTTTCAAAAAGTATTTCTTATTATCTCAGACCCCCAACCAGTCGAGGCAGATGGCTGCCCTCTTTGTGTCTGGTTCTGCTTTTTTCTTTTCTTTTTTTTTAGCCTTGTTTACCAAGTTTTTTCCCCTCCTTTGGGTAGCTTTTGTTTTTATTTGTTTTTAATGATTTAATGTTACATGAATTCTTAATTTTGTACTCCATTTGAATGAATTAGATTATGAATTTGACAATGGATGGATTGTAATATAATTTGGAGTGAACTAGATTGTATTTAACTCTGTAGAATTTATGTGCTTGTGCAAGCACTGTGCAGGTAAAGTGAATTGAAATGTTCTGAAAAAGTGAGAATTTTAACATTGTTTCAAGAGAAAAACTTACGAATTGAGGACTTTAAAGCATATGCAGCCCTGAAATTCGACTTGAATCAGTTGAAAATGGCATTTAAAGCCACATCATTTAAAAGTAAACTCAGCTCTGCAGCTGCGTGCACATCGAGATGTTAAACCTGCTCAGCATCAACTCCACAAAATGCCACAAAACACAACTTTTGGCCCCAACTTTCAAGCTGGATCCCCTCGCCGCTGTGCAATTGGTTGGCTCCCAATAAAAGCAGCTCTATTTATACTGGCTTGTCTGTTGGAAGGGCTACCTGTGGGATGAGGTATGGATCCAGACGTCCGATTGGTCCGGAGACAATGCCGCCTGGCTGATCTTCAGTCAGGACGGAGGAGGCCAGCGTCTCAGTGGGGCCAGAAGAACGTTCCAGCGGTGGACTGGCGAGCAGATGGGAGCCAGGAAAGTTCATCTTTGAGCTGAAGTCCAGGTGGAAGTCCAAATGGATTGTTTCACAAAAGCCTGAGCACATGGACGCGGAACTTGAATGTGAAGCAGTGAGAAAAATTAGCTATTACCAAGTTACTTTAAAGTAACTGAAGTTTCCATTCTGAATAATTAACCTCTAACCCCTGAAGTTCAGCAGCAAATACACAAACATAACAATATACCACCAGTTTCATGCAAAACACAACCAATACTACCTATTTCAGTTTACCTATGAGCTCATTTGGGTGCCAACCACCCTCTGCTGTACCCAAGATGTTGAAAAGTGGGAAGAACTGGCAGACATCTAGTGTCTGGAATCAATTTCTTGTCCATTTTGAAATCATCAACAGGTGCAACTAAACTGAAAACACATCACTGGGAAAAGAAGGCTCCACATCAGGATGGCTGTTGAAAGATAAAAACCACCACTCTGAGGCAGAAGACCCAACCATTGTCATTAATTTACTCCTCGAGTGTCAGTGAGGTGGTGGTTTAAGCAGAAACTAACTTCCTGAGTGTGACGTATTTCCTGTGGAGGGAGGATGTTGTCAGTATAGACCAATGAGAATTTAGTTTGGCGGGAAAAGTTGTGTTGAAGCTGATCTGAAAGGTGGTGCAAAAAGAAAGATTTATTTCATAAAACTAGAGCAAAGGTCATTTTTATTTACCTAGTAGCGGCTGGATGAGCTGCAGGAAAGTTTTCTTATCTTTTCCTCAAACACAAATTTATAATTGAGACAAACTTATGGTCCATAAAGCCAGTTTAATCTGGATTCTGTAGCTGATGTTTCACTACTTTGCATTGAAAACAGTTTTGGAGAAAAAAAAAACTGGCACCTCTGGTAGCCTCCCATTCACAGCCATTTCTACCAGAGCGAGACAAAATAAACCAATCACAGCGGAGGGCTTGATGTGATGACTCATACAGGAGCATCCAAGCGGAGCCGCTATGGCTCCAAGATGGCTCCTGTCACCTGCTTCGTTTCTCTGGTTGGTTGCTTCCAACGGCATCCGGAGGCGGTTTTTCCTGCATCCTCTGGTACCACTGACAGGAAATCAAAGTTTAAACCAAAGGAACCAGACTAACACATTTAAAAGTGTCATCAAAAACCTTTTAATCATCAGCTTTAAATACTAACGTTCATTTGTGCTGCTGCTGTAACAAAGAAATTTCCCACAAGTGGGATTAAGAAAATCCGAATCTATCTTATTTTATTAAAAAACAAACTACAAATGTGAAATCAAAGTCATCTGAAACATTAAACAATAACTGATTTTAAACTATTTAAAATTAAATCATAATAGTTTAAACCTCTGCTTAAATAATAAACTCAACTGCACCAGACTCTAGTGGCTTTTCGTCCTTTTTGTTTAATGTTGGTAATTCCGTTTTAGTATGGCCCTGAACTGGACTTTTATTTAATTTTATTATTTAATCTATTTTTGTTTATTCGATTTTATTTCATTTAACAGGAGCACCTTGAAATTACTGATGTAGACTGTGGGAAACTCTGTGTGGCACGTTTACCAAACTCTGTGTGACCAAATCAAACTTGGTGTTGCATCATTTGAAATTAAAAAAAGCTGAGCTCCTCTTTTGTATTTCCCATCTGCAGGCTGTGTGTTTTGTGACGCCTGCAGAAGTGGGTCAGAGCAGCTGAGGAGCCCACCATCAGTCACTTCTGGCTGCTTCAAGTCACGTCACATAAACAATGGCACTTCATGGGTAGAGGCTCGTCTTCCTTCCTGCCTGGCTTCCTGTCGATCGTTCTGCCTGAGTTGGCAAACTCAATATACCCAGCCCAAGCCCCCACCCCCTCCTCCTCCTCTTCTCCCTCCTTCACCACACTCTCAAGCAGACCCCCCTCACCCCGAGCTAGACAGAAAAGCTCCAGAGAACCAGACTACAAGGTAGACTTGTGCAGAAGTGGAACACACCAAGTCAACGAGCGTGAGCCATTGACATATAGGTGGTGCTGGTGGGGTGTGAAGGTATTGAAAGTTCTGCTTGGCACCTGCAGAGCAGTAAACTCTTAACCCCACCCACGACCTCTAGTTCCTTTCTCATGCGGGGCCTGCAGACCAGATTGATGGCAGCGGTGCACTTCCTCTTCAGGGAGCGTGACCTTTACTTTAATAATAGCAGGCCATCCATTAGCTTGTCTCCCGAGCAGTCAAGGCTAGTTGTCAGCCTCGCTTCTAGGCAAGACTTGAAGTAGGAATTTACATCTGAAGAGGTATGGAATGATCATCCATAGGATGTATCTGGTTCAATTTAAATACACTAAATCTCTTTTGTGATCCTTTCCAGTATGTGTACTTAAAGTCATCCTAAAATGTTTTATTATTCTCTTTCAACCATTTTTTTTTCACCACAATGATAACAGAACGTCAGTTCTGAAATAGTGCATGCATCATATGTGAAATGAAAATTAATTTGTCCACATGGATCCATATTTGCAGCACATTAAAAAAAAAAATAGCTGATACGCTGTTCCGTGTCGGTAAAGAAAAACAGGAAGAGTTAACTTTTCTTTATCCCTTTACATAAAGTCATTAAATCGTTTAAGATATCTGGAGGAATGTCAGTGCATGAAGAGCAAAAGAGGGTGCAGACCACATCATCTCCAGAGACATCGCAAAGACGCTGCTGAGAGAGAGGATTGTCTAGAAATGGTCTGTCTGCCGTCCTGATGAGTCCACAAGGGAGAATGAAAGGAGAATTTTGTAGCTGGAAAATGAAAAACAGGACAAAAATAGCACCTGATACATTTCATCTCTTGGTTTCCTTCAGCGGCGGAACACATTTTCATCATTTTCCAGCAGTTTTGGGGACACGTTTACATCTCATTCAGCAGACACTTTTATCCAAAGTCACTTACAACAGATTAAATGCAATTAAGCCACAGCAGTGTAGTAAATTACAACACGGGGGAGAACAGTCGACTGGGATCGTCTATAAGCTTAATGTATGTCAAGAATTGAAAAAAAAAAACAAAAGTAAGATATCCAGGGTTCATTCTGTCTGCAAAGAAATAAAAGTCAAAGCAACTTCAGCTAAACTGCCACAGTTCAAGCCATGACCTCTGCAAAGTTATTCACTTTAAGTGCTGTAAACTGTTACAGTGTTTGCGGGGTGTACTTCCTGAGGATGCAAGATAACTTATCAGTCGGAGACCTATTTAGGTCAATCCTAGTTCAACATGTATGCCAGCGCAGCCACGGAGGAGCAGCAGCAACCTTTAGCATGATGACTTACAGCTTCATCTGCTCGGGATGATTTACTGTCACTTTAATGGCATCCTGACAACTTTGTTATCAGCAGTTTGATTCGTAGATTGCAGGCAGAAAGTCATAAAGTCCAAAGAATACCCGAGAGCAGCGTGACTGACACCGGCAGCCTGCACGTCCGCAGACGTGAGGAAAAGCTGCAGAACACTCGCTGGGAGGTGGGGGTGGGGGGTCGATCAGGCGATATTTTCTGACTGAGTTGCTGTTTCTGTGGGTGAGCTTCATTCATAAAAAAACAACAAAAAAAAAACAACCTTCTTCTGAAACAGAGCGTTCTCTGTCTGCTACTTTTGTGTCTCCCTTTGGCCCCAAAGCTTGTGATTGGCATTTTTAATTTGTTGCCACTTCCACTTCAAATTTGCTCTCCCGAAAAGACCTCTGGCAAGACTCTGATCTGCGCTGAATCTCCACGCCTAAGAATTTATAAAATGTTGATTTATAGTTTATGTTCCCTTCAGCGTTTCCTCATCGGTTCGTCCTGCATTCCAGCAGTTTGACTGCATTCTTGTTGGTACAAAACAATAAAGCTTTCTTTGATCACTCCTACAAAAGTCAGAGCTCCTGCACAGAAACAGTTACAGCCCTCAATCACTATCATCCTGCAACTGATAGAGAGGAACGCAAAAGTCAAGAGTCCTCGTAGCCTGGCATCAGATGCAACAAAATATCACTCCAGCCTTTAAATGATTAAATGAGAGAAAAGAGGGGGGATTTTTTTTTCTTCTTTACTGCAGGCTGCCTTGTTTAGTGAGAGCTCTTTTAAAGTTGCACCTGTACAGCACAGTGGGGGTAAGTCTGGCGGCTTGATGTGGGCCCAGTGTTCTCTAAACCCTCAGGAAAGGAAAGAATTAGAGGGGTCTTTGTTGTCTGCACTTGCTACACCTCATATATATTTTAAAGGCAAAAATACAAACGAGCAGTCTGACGCCCGCTCCCTCTCAGAAATCCACCTTTACTGAAGATCTCTGACATTCCTGTAAAGCTAAATTGAGCGTTTGATTGTGCTTTGACTCGAGCGGCGTCGCGAGCATAAAGCATTGCGCTGTTGCATAGACGAGGCACTTCCAGACAGCTGGTTTCACTTTTTCGCTCCCTCTCTTCCTTTTTTTTCCTTTTTTCTTCACCCAAAGTGTTCCTCTTTTGATTCGCCCTGAGTAATGGTGTGAGAGTCGCTGAGCAGCTGAAGTTTCCTTTCAACTTCTCACACGGCCTCCAGAGCTGATGATCCCCGAGCAGGATATGCTGGAACAGATGCAGAGAAAATTTTAATTTAAAAATGTGTTTTTTTTATTTTTTAAATAATCTAAATTACCATGCAGTCTGAGTATTAATAGTGTCACTACCTTCAGAGAAAAGACACCGGTCCATTGCGAGGCCACACACACTCACACTCACTCCCATAGGCCGCTTATAAGCAGTAATTAGGCTAACGCTCGTGCTTCTGGACTGGGGAAGGAAACCGGAGGAAACCCACGTAAGCATGGGGAGAAACTCAACCTGAACTGAACCCCAGATGGCATTCAAACCATGCTGAATACACATGATCAAAACTCATAAAATTACTGGGTGCTTAGACGTACTGAGACCATCACATTAGTTTTGTATGTCATGGATGTTGAATTCTGTAAAGAAGGAGGAAGGGAGGATGTTGGCGCTAAACCTCCGACTGTTAGGCCATAGATTAAAGTTTGAGTCCCATTTCACCCGAATTAGTCCAAAGAGTTTGAGGTTTTTAAACTTCTCAGGCAGTTGCGGTTGGTTAGGGGTATGGTGCGTTCCATTTTCCTCAAAATGCAGATTCGGGATGATGTCACAGCTGAGTTAACCATGTAACAAATGACAAAACTGGTGAATGAACCTTCCTAGATGTTGGGCAGTACTAGCTTATTATGACACTGTATACAGCATTACAGCGAATACAAATAGCGTAGCAGTGAAGTGAATGGTACTGCGTGGATATCAGACATCATGTAAAGAAAAGTTGATTATTTATTTATTTATTTAGAATTCCAGTCCTGCTGAAACCTCCATCTAGGAGTTCAGAAATTCTGACTCACATTTCCAAACAGAAAACACCACCACGCGTGATTGGTCACGCTGTCTGAATCATATGATACGACAAGCTCAGAAGATTTTATTTGCTGTGTTATAATTTACATTGTGACATGTTGGAAATGTGGATAAATGTTTACGAGAATGGGTGACTTTTCTTTTCTTTTCAAATATCAAATAAATGACAAAACTTAAAATTACGTGTCCATCGGAAGTGTTTGGAAATTACTTGGAGTCATTCCATCTGTGTACTACGGAAACATACTGACGCCTTCTGAAGTGCCAATCATGCCAAGGTTGACAATGTCAGAGTTATACCACGGTCCATGACTGACAGGCCTGTTCCTGAGCAGAGGTGTGGTCTCTGAGAGTCAAGCTGGGTTGTATTATAGCGGGACCTACTTAATAAGATCTACAGCAGGGAAACCGCCTGCCCTTAAGGTCCAACTTCCCCTTTGGCATAATGCTGCCATTGAGGGGGAAGGAGATAGAATCGCACCTCTTGCAGAGTTTGAAATTGAAATGTTAACGACCGAGCGCAGTGGGAATAGAAATTATTGAAATCTACTGAGTCTTTTGACAAGCATGGAGCCAAACGTTCATGTATCAGCAGAGATCTCCAGCCGTCAGTTTTTCCTGTCACAGTTGGTCAGTTGTTTTCATTTTGCTACTTAATACTCTTTCTTTTTCCTATCTGCTGTAACTTTTGCTCGAAGGGCAGTTGCTCAAAACTGCACACGAATGTCATCTAGTAACAAAGTCCTGAAGGAAAATAAAAAAAAAAAGGGGGGGGGGGTGTGTGGGTTAAAAGGATACTCCCCTACCCACACCTCCCCTCCCCTGACCCCGTTCTCGCCCCCCGTCCTTGATCTCAAGGAGGAAATCAACAG
>JBAMYA010049277.1:0-33518 GCA_037176975.1 Arrhamphus sclerolepis | reverse complement strand
TCAAAAAGTCAACACTTGACTGTATTGCAAGATTTTTATTTTATTGCAACATTGTTTTTTTGTTTTTTTTTCTTCCACCATCCCAATATCTGTTAAAGTTTACAGCCTGGTACAAAAATGATTTTGGTCTAAAATTGGCTCATTTCTTTGCATAAACTTACCCAGTTGGTTACCGTTAGAGGCAGGTGAGCACTGTGGTCAGTAAATGTGTGTTTTATTCTTCGGTTCGTTGTGAGATCCGTCTGTTTGACATCACTTAGATGGTGTTGTCATGCCCATAATGACATCACAGCGGTGATGCCCGTTGATTTGTATGAATTTTATTATTTTACATGTGCATGTCTCTCTCATGTTTGAGTCTATCTCTATTGTGACATCACAAACCTTAATCAGAGTAGAATCATCCAGCCTGGTGTTAAAAATGGGGCTTTAATACTGGTTCCCTGTAAAATTTTGCACACATCAAATCAGGGACATTTCATTAAGACTTCAGAAAAATTCTTTCATCTCTTTGAAAAGATGGGATGACATATCTGTATTTAGATTGCAATTGGCAATGTAAAATAAAAATACTTGAAGACTTGCATGTCCAAACCAAGTAAAATATACTTGTGAAGACAAAATGTGCAAAAATCTGTTGAGAGAAATTGTAGGAAAAAACAAGAAAATATGTGTTACCACAGGTGTATATGTTGGTACCTTTAGAGTAACAGAAGATTTGTAGTGTCTGTTGCTGTCCGAGTATGAATGTGCAACGGAATGTGATTCTGGGCTTGGAAACTTAACTTTTGATAGCCTTTCTCATATAGTGATCAATAATCAACTAACCAACTGCTAAAGAGCATATTAGACCAAACCCATGCTGAGTTCTCATATAATTTACTTCCTTAGTGGCAGGTTAACATTTCCCGTCTTTATCCTACACAAAGGTCATGCATTCTTGAATCAGTTGGGTGGAATGAATCTAATCAAATGCTTTAACTGGAGTGTTGATCCAAATCTCCAGGCTTACCTATGCTTAGAACAAGAGTTTTTGGCCCGCTGCTCGAATCCCTTCCATCACCGCCCTCAGTGAAACAGCAGAATCCATTGTCGGGGGATTAGTGGGTAAGGTTTTGGGGCTATTTGTTCCATTTCCTCCTCAGCAGAGGTGAGGCACAGAGGGGTAAATAAGCTGGTGACTGGCCAGCTGTGACACAAACGCCCTGTACTATGTAGGTTAAGGACTGACACCATGGTTGTGTTAAAATCACACTTAGCCAGACATTCTGAGTGAGACGCATACACACGGGACAATATTTCGCTACTTTCCATTGATTGACAAACTTAGATGGCAGTAGGGAGAATTGTGTAAAGATGCAGCACAAGAGGTGGGAAGCGTGACTGGAAGCAGGGACATGGAGGTGATGGAGGCGAGGAGGAGGACAGAATAATCATGCTCTATAAAGTATTGTGAACTAAATTAAGAAGATGAAAGCTTTTTACTAATTAAATGTTGCTGTGTCGATGTGCATGAGGACTCCTTGTCCTCAGGGTAGAGAGCTCCATGCCCACCTTCCCCCCCACCCCCACCCTGCCCCAGACACCAGAAAGTAATTTATACACATGACGACATCAGTGGACAGTGCATCTGTCAAAAAAAAAAGTGCCTTAGATTCCATGCACACATAAACAGTCACTGTTTATTTCATGTCCAAGGACAAGGTCAATGTCACAAACGTGTGTGCATGTGTGTTTCTCTGACTCAAAGCAGATCAAGGAGCAACTCCTTGAGTGATTCAGAGCCAAATAATTACATTTGTGGAGGAGGTGGTCTCGGGTATGTCTCTCTCCATCGCTGCCGTCTGTCTGATTTTTCTTCCCTGTCAACCTGCTTCGCCCCATAACAGTCCCTCCAGCTTCAGCCAGCGGCTCCCATCCATTAGTCACACACTCAGGCAGGCACCCAAAAAGCGTTGGCCTGCATCTTGTCCTGGCTGACACACAGATAGCCAAGTAGGCATATACTATATACAGTACGTATTTACAGGCAAATGATGATGCATGAAGAGACATGCACATCATCATACCCACATTAACCGAAGGAGTGCAGGGTCACGGATTACATTCTCCTTACATCAGGTCCTGAATATTAATGTGTGAGGACAGATAAGCAGCTATTGCGATCCATTTAAGGCCATACCCCACTGGTTGGTGCTTGGGGTTAATTTATGCCAATCCATGCACCCCATTTTATGCAAATTTTGCTTTTCAGGCTGAACCATTTCATGCAGACTTATTTGAAGGTTTCAATCAGTCTGATGCCATATGTGCACACCCGTGCTCGTGCCCCTCCCCCACCATTTCATTCACTGATATTTTGTCGATGCAACCAATAGTCAGAATTTTATTCACCTGTCCATAGGAGGGCAGCTGGTAAACTGTGAGACTGTCAAACTCTCCATATACAGTGTTTTTTCTTCAGATTGGCTGTAGTCTAAACAGCAACTGACCCACACAGACATGGATCTGAATTTGTCAATGACATTGATGAATATGCTCACCACCCTAAAAGTCACGGACGGCTTTCTGGAAAAAGGCCTGAGCTCAGATGGCCGCCACGGTTGTCACTGATGAAGACTCTATTGTGATACAAAACAATGTTTAGTCATTTAGAAGTCACTGCCTGCATGAACATGCGACATGCACAGCATGAGCTTAATCAGGCTCGATAAGAGACGGCGCCGCTCTCCTTTTAGCACTCTTCTGCTTTTCTTAAGCGTTGCTGCCTCAACTCTGACCCCTGCGCGCCTTCTCCTTGGCCCTCTTCGTCAAGCAAATCTTTTAATCCCGGCTGCTCCGTGACCCCTCCCTTTATCCTGACGTCGGGGTACATGTCTGCTCCCCTGCCCCAGAAAATCGGATGGTTCTCCTCCAGCGAGGAAAAAAAAGAGAGAAGAGGGACAGAGAGCTTATAGCTGATGCACGATTAATAAAAAACAGGATGCTGACTGAGCTGAATAGGCTGCAGTTTCTTGTTTATTTCAAATAACTGTCTTTGGATTTCCGTGTTTTGTTCTTGTCTTGCACATACTTACATCACAAGTACTCTTATGATGTCCTATTTGAAAAAAACAAGCTATAGTATTGGTGCAGACTGATTTTGCTAAATGCAGTTTGCAGTATAGTAATCAAACAACTGGACCCCTGGATGGTTGGCTGCTTCCAGGAAATTTCCAGAGTGCGACCAGTGTACTTCACATGCTCACGATAAAGCTGTGCTTTTCATTGTGCTTGTGTTATTAGGTGGCATTTCATTTTCCATAAGGAAGTCAGAAAAGTTCCTTGTATGATGTTTTAATGGAAACCCCCTTTGAGGACGGATTCAGCTAATTTTACTGTTTATAACAGTGCAATCTTGTTCTATATTCTGACATTCACTTTCTATCAGTGGACGTGGATTTTATGTGCTTAATACTGTGTACAAGCAGCACGTCTGACATTTGGAGAGGTTCATGGTGTACAAGCAAATTTTTTTTGGTTTTTTTGTTTATTCTGTTGTTTTCCAACTTTGAAACTGTAACATGATCAATCAGATGTGAAGCTATTCCCAGTTATGATTTCCAGGGTGAAAGGGACATGTGGCCAGTACTATAAAGTACTGACTGCAATGCATAGGTACAACTCTATGGGGATGGTTAAACATTAGAGCAAGTAAAACTGCCCAAATACTGAATCTTTGGTTATTTTGAGAAGAAAAAAAGTGAAATGTCTCTGCACCTTTTATCTTGTCGAACCCTAGTGCAGGCTGCAGCATCATTCCAAACTGATGCTCATCCTGGAAGTGTTTTTCTTATTAGGGAGCCTGAACTCTTCATTTGTGCTTTGTGCCATTTCCATTTACCCTTAACCAGTAGTACATGCACTGATGTTTACACACCTTTGCAAATCTTTATAATAACACCGAAAGTATTCAAACTGAATATGTGGTTGCAGAGATGTACTCATTTCATTATGGATATGCAATTTTTCGAGCAGAGGTCTTAAAAAAAACAACAAAACAGGACCAGGAACCAAAAATAATATGATCACTTGGAGGAAAGCAACAAACATCTGCCTGACCTTTCTGCTTAACTCTAACAGCCCACATGTTGCAACAGCTTTGTGGTTGGAGTGAGCATACACGATAACAATGGAGCAGATGGAAACATTATAATCTCAATTGCTCTATTACAGTTCAAATATTTAAAAAAAGCCTGACTAAAATAAACCAAGACGCGTGATAGTCAATGTGTTAGCACTGCTTTTGGAGAGCTGTACACCTGCCAGGCGTGACATCATCCTCTCACCTGGAGGCCCACACAGTTGGAGGGCGGGGCTCTGGAGTCGCTCCACAGCTCATCCTCGGCTTGAGCTGGTCGCACAGCTCCGTGTCACTGTGAGCCGATCACTGCGAGCTCCGGCCGGCACAGCGCGCGCGCTCTGAACGCGAAAGGACGAGAAGGAGATATTCCCCGCTTGATTTTCCTCCAGTAATTTGAAAACTAAAGTGAAGAGTAGGACCGGTTTGGTTCGTAGCGGCGGGACAGGCTCGGAGACACCAGGAGGACCAGAGGAAGAGCGAGCCGAACACGGTTTACGTTCTCTCGGACTCTGGACATGATTCCTCCCTTGAGAGGACTGCACTTTGGATTACTTTTGTGCACCCTTTGAGAGTGAATTCACAAAGATATCATCACAACATCTCATTTTTCCCCCGATGTTTCTCAGTATGCTTTAGGGAATAATAATACTCGCACATTTGCGCTGAGCGGATGCAAATACTTCCGTGCGCTTTGTGCAGAAGCAATTCTAAATCAGTAACCTGTGGCAAAACAGAAGAAACAGGATTTATTTACTTTAGAAATAATCACATCGACCTTTTTCATCTCTGAACTGCACCGAGTGCTGGGTCATTTCAAACTCAGGGAAGCCTGAGAAACCGGATCAGGAGCAGGATGCGTCGCAGCTGAAAGCACGAGTGCGCGACTCTGCTTCTTCCATCAGCTCTTTGGTGACTACAGGACAGCAGCAGGATGACTCTCGGGGTTGTGATGCTGATTCTTCTCCCGGTGTGCTGTCTTCTCTCCAGTGGATCACAGGCAGCTTCTCTGACCAGAGCTGAAGGTGAGTAGGCTGCAAATGGCAAGGTGGAGGAAAATAACCTCATAGAATCGAAGCTGACTTCATATTTACAAACATATTTAGCTTCTTTTTTTTCTTTGCAAGAGACTTTGTTTGGCATTTCCTTCTGCAGTGTGCATTTTCTAATAGTAGTTAATTTCTCCAAGTAAAAGCGTGCACGAAATCTATCTGGACAACAGATCAAGAGAAAGGAGCAACGCCTGCAACTTTAGTGGAGCTTGCATTGACTCTCGTGTGATTTAAACCTAAACTGCCAGTGTTAAGCATAGTTTTACGTGAAGTTTAGCTCGCATTTGTGTCCGAGGACCCAGCCACTGCTCCCCACCTCTGTTTTACGCGCGGAGCCTTCAGCCTTTTTGGTTACTTGATGGATGTTGATGCTGGCGAAGCAAGCAGGTACCAGGCGTGTGCTTCCTAAACCTGTCAACAAGTGCACAGGGTGTTTGAAGCAGACAACATTGGTATTTAAAGGGACAGTCCTGTCAAATGCATTTCCAAATGACCAGACAGATGCATGCAGGAAATCTGTGTTGTTGTTGTTTTTTTTTTTTCATTTGGACTCCTCTAAAGAAGACAAAGGTCAGAATAAGCCCCTCTGTAAGCTGGATTCAACCTCTCTCTCTGATTCAGCGTACCAGAGGGGGGATGCCGTGGCATCGTCCATCATTGTTCAGGTCATAATCTTTTATCATCGTGTTGCTTTTCTCAAATATATCCTGAGTTAAACAGTGGATGAGAAAAAGCTGGATTTTTTTTTTCTTTATGGCTATAAGTTAGAGTGAATAGTAGACAGGCAGCTCTCTAACAAGGTCCTTCTTTGTGCTGTGACTGCCAGGGTCAGCAGCACAGACTCCCCTGTTTTGTAGAAAGGGAGTGACAGAATGAAAAAAAAGATAAATAAATTAGAGGAGACATCTATTGCAAAAAAAGAAAAAAAAAAGAAGAAATGGATCCAGAGTTTTTTATTTTTTGGTGAATCTTTCGGAACTAATTTAAGTCTGTTTTTATTTTTTAGTTGGTTGTGCTACATAAAACTACTCATTAATTTATCTTCTAATGCTTTCTCAGCATTTGATGCTAAATTATTTGCTCTTTCTCTCTCCCCCATGTGACGTTGTTTACACCAAGATGCAGTGAAGAGGAAAAAGATTTAGATGTTGCGTCACTCTGTCCATTGACTATTAGTCTCTCCTCAGGTCACCTGGGCTTTACTTCGCTGCTCCACCCTGCAGCTGCTTTTGTTGTGCTTTAACCCTTTGTGTTTTCATTCTGTGACTGACCTTCTCTCTGTGGAAACTTGGTTGCTGTTGCTTCAGTTTCATTTAGCTCCCTGTCTGTATTCTCATGCAACTGGGGCCTGTAGCATGCTGGTTCCAGAACAAACGCAGTTTGAACGACTGTCAACAAACAGCTATCAGAGATAGTAGCAAAGTGGGAAACCTTTCAAACCTACTGTTTAAATATTGCTACGCAGCACCAGTTTTCATTCAGATCACCTTCATCAGAGATCGCACGCCAGCCAGGTGCAAACACAAATCTCGATCACGGCGGTGTTTCAGTCGCAGAGCTAAGGTTGTGAGCATCCTCCTGAGGGTTTATGTCCCCGTGTTATGCTTCTGTGTTTGCTTAATTGTTATGATGACTAAAGCAAGCCTCTTACATAAGACGGGGTTGTTGTTAAAACACAACTGGTCAGGTGATGTTTGTGTATGTGTGCGTTAAGCTTGGTTAGATCAGCATCCTGTCCTCAGATCCCGTTCTGCTCCAAGATGCCATCTGCTTTTCACGCTGTTCAGAATCCTGATGGTGTTATTGTGACTTTTCATCTGGAGCCAAGAGATTTCACAGTTTTTCAAGACTGCGGTTCTTGGTCACACAGTTGAGCACAGTCGGTGTGTTACCTGTGCGTCTCGCATCAGTTCTGTCTTGCATTTATGACACACATTTTTATTCTTCCCTATAAGATGCATTTGCAATAACTGTTTGTGTGGAGAAATCTGAAATTACACATGGCATAAGGTATGTACCACAAGAGCATTGCCTTTCAAATGAAAAGAAAAGAGTGTGTGTCGCTGAACTTATTCATTTGGTACACACATGGAGCTCGTGATAAACTGCTGCTGTTAGATTTATATGCATGTGGGGGGACCATAGAAGCCCCTCTGCCAGCTTCTCTGGTTTAGCACCAGTTTTAATACTTCTCACATGAAACTTGTTAGGGAGTTGCCACAAAAGGGGGAGGGTGTCTGGAGCTGCTGGAGATAAGGGTCTTTTTTTTTTTTTTTTTTTTACAGTCAGGGACAGAAGAGCTTCTGCTTCCATAGTCTGGTTGGTTGTTCACAAACCCTGCAGGTTTATAAGCCTTGTGTTGCTCTTAGGGCCACCCAGTGTCCACCGATTTCTACCACCTGCATGGCCAACCAAAACTATACTTAATCTCTGTTTGCAGTCAACAGAAGCTTAGCAGAATCTCCATTCAAACATTTCAAACCCCAGTAGCCTGTAGTAATAATGGAAGATTTATCACTATCTTGTGGATTAATTTTCGTTTCAGTGCCAACTGTTCCGCTCGGCCGTTGTCGGCTTCTTTATAGTGTGTTGGAGTGGGAGGATCTTGTTTCTACATCTTGTGAATGCATAAAGAAGACCAGTGAATTTCACTAAAAGACCAGTAAAACTTGTATGTCTTGCTAAGTGGAAATAAGACAAGGAAGCAGCATGTGAAGTGGAGTAGGTGCCAGATTTGTGCTGCTTGCTGCTCAGTTGAACGTCCTCATCCTTCAGCTTCTCCTCTCAGGGATCATGAAAGTTGCCACGAAAAATAATAAACTTGTTCATCCTTTTATGTTAATACAGCAGTTATGTACGGTGTTGCCATCAGACACGGTGGCTCTTTGTTCTGCAGCTGTAACATTAAGTTTCAAATTTCCCAGAAATGTGAAACACCATAAGACCTTTTTGCATTTAAGATGCTGAAGACATAGATTAATTTACACTGTTATTAAATTTAGCGTTTATTGTTTGGAGGGATGGTCCGGCTCATGACGCTCATAATTGTTGTTATTACGGTGTTTCCATACCAGAGAAATGTCAGGGGATGAGTGTAACCACTAAACTGAGATGGTCTTTGTCTGTGAGAATACATTTGGACTGCAGCAGATTATGTGTTTTGGTTGAGGCTGCATTGTTGTCTCCCTCTTGAGAATATAACTTGGTTACAAAGACCAAAGAACTGTTTTCCTCTTTCTCATTCCTGCATCCCATTGTGTCAGCTGTCATTCACTTGCAGCCCATCTGCGCTTTCTTTCCTAGAACTGTAGCTTATAGGGTGTGGTGGAGCTGAGTGGTACCATGGGAATGGAGAAAAGCATGAGAAAAGCTTTTAGCGCTTCTGTCAGCGTTGTCTGATAAGCCCCCTCACACTGACCAAAGCTTGAGCTTGACAGAAAGCTTCTTCATTTCGAAGCCACTACCTTCCAATCCATATCTCTGCTGAGCTTCAACAGAAATGCCTAATGTGGTTTTCTGACGCAGAACTGTCTTTTTCATTTCCGTCTTTCTTGCCCCCTTATTGTTTTGCGGTTTCTCAAAACCTCTTTTAATCTTCTCTAAAAGAAATAAAGCTTAGGCTCTGTGAAGCTAAAGCCTCTGACAAAACAAGGCAACAAGCAGGTATAAGCATGTTTTTACAGTTTTTTTTAATGCTATATAGTCCAACTTCCTCAATGGTATTGTTTGTTGCATAAAAGTCATGAAAAAAGTTGTTTCAGGTTGGACAATCTCTGAGTGAATGAAAAGAAGGATCAGAGGAGGAAATTATTGGACGTTGCAGGCCACCTACAGGAAATCCTCCATCCCTTCTTACAATCAGAAGCAAAGTTCATTTGCTTCCCATGCGCTTTGAATCATAATGTTCCCTCTGTGAAGCCCAGACGTTGTCTCTGATGCGTAGAGTTACACTAGCGGTGCACACGCACGTGGTTGTTCCTGCACGCCCCTGGGTTGTTTGTCAATGGTCAGCCCACACAGGCACTTCTGTGACTGGACTCTGTCAGAGTATCGAGTCAGATGTCAAAGGCCCCACTCACTCTGTCTGCTTCTCATTTTTCTCTCTCTCTCTCTATTTCACTCACTCACACACAAAGAATTGGCAGAAGCAGATTATTCTGCTGGATTATTAGTACTACATGACTGGGATTCTTCGCGCAGCTCTAATTTGGCATCTGTTGTTCTGACACTCACTGAGCTCGACCTCGGCGACCTTTTCAAACTGGAAGGCACTTGAAGGTCATTGACGTGGTAGCACACTGTAGGTGGGTCCATGCATTCATTTATCTCATCCGCCTTGTTCTCACGTCCCAGTTTTTAAAGATCATACGTGGGCTGCACCAAATACGTTTGGTTTTTTCAGCTGGTGATGCTGGTCTTTAAATTTGGGCAGCCAATGGCCAATATATTGTAACACTCTTTTAAAAAAAGTGAAGCTATATTTCCAAAAGGCATACTTTTGTGGTTACACTCAAACATAATGTATTACATATATTGTATACTTTCTTGTGAAGTGTGCAAATAAGTGCTGTTGCGGTGTAGAAGAGCTGTAGTGCTCTTACTGGAAATAACTCTCTTCCCATGATCGCTTGAGTTACTGCAGAAAGTCGACATGATAAAAATTAGGCCTGTTATTCATTGATCCAATTAATTGACCTATCGCAAGCCCCGCCCCCCTTGGTTACTGTTGCTAGGTCCGACAACCCATACAGACTTCCATAGCGATCTCACTGCCTCTCACTGCGCTCCCAGGAGAAATGTTGGCCGATTTTTGGTGGAATAATGCAAATATTTCATTTATGAGCAGACAGAAGGGCTTGCAGTACGCATTTGAAGGATATATTCAAGATGTCTTACTAACTCTGTAACAAAATAATGATGAAATACGGATAGAAATAGAAGCTAAAACTTACAGATCACAGAGAAAGAGAGAACCACCGCATCACCTGGAGATCGAGACAGACGACCATAAAAATAAAGGAGCTACACTGTTCCTGTAGAGCTGCGAAGGTGTCTATGCACTTTTACAATTATTAAGAAGCAAAAACAGTTGGCCTGTATAACGTAACATGGAGCAGGTTGGCTAGTTTTAGTTGTTTGTTTTATTTTTTTATTTTTGAGTTAAGTAGCTGGTGTCTGTTGGCAGTATAACATAATACTACGGTTATTAAACATATTTACTTACCTTGAAGACAAGCCTGTGCTTGTTGATTTTTGCATTGTTTAACTGTTTTGCGACCGTCCGCAGTTTAATCCAATGTCTACACTTTTTGGGGTTTGATTTCGGTTTCGGGAAGGGGGAAAAAAAATAACACCTCCTTCCAACCTCTCAGGGCAACGCGAGTCACTGTTGCAAGCTCCCCAGGTACAACGTTTAACCATAATTATAAAAAAAAAAAAAAAAAAAAAAAGTCCAAACCAGCTCAAAATGAATAAAGTATCTATGTTTCCACTGAAGTCAACGGTGCTTTTTTCTGAAGTTGTCGGACGTCCAGTCAGAGCCCCGTTCTGTGTTGCGCTGTGATTGGCCAGTCTGCGTTCCGGGGGTGGGGCTTGCGATAGGTCAATTGTTGCTTGTGTGTGTGTGTGTTTTTTTTAAATGCCTCTGGGGTTTTCAAGAGTGTAGCAAAACATTTATTTGTTGCTGACTGCAGTGAACAGCCGAGGCATGTATCATCAACTCATTGGGATTCACAGCCGCTTTCCCTCCTCATCTCCTGCCTCTCCTGCCTTCTGTAGCATGAAAATCCCATCTGATGGAAGGCAAGCTGAAACCAAATATAACACCAAGGACGGCACTCAGCATCTAGATGAAGACGGCACATTTAAGATGTATATTTAGAAATACATTTCTCTTGCTGCTGTTTCTGTTTTTTTTTTTTTTTAAGGTTGAATCTAGTCTGGGAAATCTACTCTATTCTTCTTGTTTATGCATATGACCGTCATCAATCATAAACATCAATATTGATCGATTTGGACAGCAACTCAAGGTGAAATAAAAGTGAAAGAGAAGGAACCAGATATTGATTGCTTGGAACGGGGTGGCTTTTTGATGTAAAAACCTGAAGAAAAGGGAAGGAGATGATGAAAAACGAGAAAGCAGAGGGTGAAACTAGAAAAATAAAGAAGTCAGAGATGAGAGCATTTAAACAGCTCTCAGATAAGAGAGAGAAACTAATTGATATTGAAATTAAACAAAGACTAGGTGTAATTGATCTTTCTCACTAAGAACAAATCCAACGCGACAGACAGGAAAGGGTGTGCATCACGTGTAAGTCGAGGTGAGAGGTCAAGCAGACCTTGCTGGTGTTCAGGCGGTTCATCCACTTAACTCGTGGGCGTCTTTAAGATCATACACCCACACAAACACACACACACACACACACACAGTCAGCTGCAGTCACAGTGAGATGACCCTGAGAGAGTTGATGTCTGTTTACTCAGGTATATTGGCGGTCTGAGATCATCAAAAGTCACCAGAAGATTGACCTGTTACCCATCTGCATGTCTGTTAGTCTCACTGTGTTTAATGGTGTGTGTGTGTGTTTTCAGGTCAGTGAATACCTCTGCGGATGGAGAGGCTGTGAAGGCATATATTTAACTCTCTTTGTGGGGCAAATCTTTGTTGTTCTTGTCATGAAACTTTTACACTTAATTGCATGTTCAATAGTGTTTATTGATGACTGTGTCGCTCTTTGGGCAGGATGTGTCAGCAGAACAGCAAATGCAACATGGTAGGAGGGGGAGAAAGGAAACACACTCACACACACACACACACACACACACACAAAGCTTTCTCTCCGCTCGTGAGCAGAATACTACACTTCCTTAAACCCTATCTTTTTAGACACACAAACAAACACACACTTCACAAGCAGAGTCACACATGACTCTGTCTGCAGAAGCCAAAAATTTAATTTAATGCTTTATGAACAGCGCGGTGTTGCAGAGGTATTTATGTCTGATGGTGAAAAAGGTGGACACATATTAACCTCTCCCCATCAGCAGTGGCGAGTCAGCCTTTTTCCAGCTTTGTGCCTGGTGACATTTTTTATTTTTTTTTGCTCTGTGTGACAGCTTGAAGCTGGAAACAGCCACTGTTTGCAGAGTGCTGAGTTTGAGCGCAGAGAAAGAGCTTTGTACAATCCCATTTTGCTGCCATTCCACTGACAGTGCAATCAGAAAGAAGGCCTTTAACTAGTGATGGCTCGTGGTATCATGCAGCTGCAACAGACTTCTGTATACTTTCCTGCAAACTCCTATATAATTTCTTTCTTTACAGTAAAACAATAACAAATTAGACTGAAATGATTAATAGGCGCATCACTAGGGGGTTTAATCCTTGACAGATAGTTGAAATGCGATTCTTGTGTGTGTGGGCTGCTTTCCCCTACAAGTTTTTAATGTTGACGGTAAAAAGAGCATTTAGGAAGTTGAAGAAAAGCTCACTAATCTGCTGTTTTGCACCAGGAAACATCTTGCAAATCCACCTGCAAACACAGTGATTGCACAGCATTAGTCTGAAAAAAAACGAATGGGTGCTGTGAACCCAGCCCAAGTTTGGGCATTGCTTTGTATATTCTTGCTTAGGAATCTGCTCCGCTGAAGTGTATTATATAAACGGAAGAGTGATTGTGCGATTTAATATCCACCTGTGCCTATCCTCAAAAGATTCACTGTTTCAAAGCTTGTAATGATACCATAGTAAAACTGTACAAATTTAACAGTTAACAGGCACGTCTGAATCAATGAAAGGCCTGTTTTAACATTTCCTGAGGTTCCATATTGTCATCATAACAGAAACATAAAAGGCTGAATTGATGAGAATATTACCCAGGTGATAACAGAGTAAATGCATGTGACACGTAGATAGTAATGCAGACTCATTAATGACAACTGGATCGTCAGGTTAAACTGGCCTACTGCTGCAAACGTGACATGTTTTGGTTTAGCTGGTTTCCAGAGAAAGTAAATGCCCAGAAGATGAGATGTAAACAGTTTGCAGCTCAGTGTGTGTTCTCACACACACACACACACACACACAACATGGAGTGCTTGGTCCTCCATGCAGAGCTAGTTACTCCTCCTACTATGATCAAGGTAACACACCTGGTCATAAAGTCAGAGCAACAACTCCCATCTGGCGCACACACTGCTGGCCTTCAAAGAAAAGCTGAGTAGTCTGTGTTTTAAATAAAAGCGATGAATTGGTGTAGCTTCTGTGTGTGTGTGTTTATAAAGGATATCTATTTCCTCTCCATGAATTGTGCCTGGTTTCCCTTTGGCAGACTAGTAAATCAAAGCATCTTATGCCCTCCTTCTCCCACACTCCTTTTGTGCAAGTGTTTGTGTGTGTGGGTCTTTTGGCAGTCATGGCTGGCACACAACCATGAGGCCCATTTCATTGACACACACATACACACACTTTCTCGCACAGAGACAGCTTGACAGTAAGGGCTACCCTGCTGCGCTTACTTTGTGTTTATTGATTGATCGTGTCTTCCTCTGCAGCCTGTCTTCGTTCTTTTTTTTACGTGTTTGTTTTGTGTGTGTGTGTGTGTGTGTGTGTGTATGTGCATGAAGCGGTCAGTTTTGAAGGCACATATTGTAATGCAGCCTCTCATCTGTGTAGCTTCCATGACTTGTTGATCTCCAGTTTTCCTAGTTTGAATCTTTTAAGCCTTTTTTTTTATATTTTTTCTCGGCATGTTGGCCTTCTGTCTCTTTCTTTCTTCGTGCTGGGTCTGTGTGAACTGTTAAGTAAAGTAGAGCAACGTTCGGAGCCTTAATGGCCGGAAGTAAGCTTCGGTAAACACAAAGAAAAAAAGTGTCAGCAGTCCCCCCTCTCACACACACATATGCGTGCACAGACATAAAAAAACACACACACAAATGTGTGCGTCTAAGTGTGGACGTGCACAAAAACAAAATGTGTAACTTATTTAAACAATTTCTTCTTCTTTTCCATTCAAAAAAGGTTAGGCTTAAAATCACATTTGCATCATACACACATATATAAGCTGTGAATGCAGACTATTAGCATTTATTTACAGTGTGTGTGTGTGTGTGCGTGTGTGTGTGTGGGACACTGCTCATTAAATTCCCCTGTTTCTCCTTCTCTTATACCTCCCCTTAGTCTCCCTCCTCTCCTCTCCTTATTGTGGTTTCTTTTAATTGGAGTCTGAGGTGGTAATTACAGGGAGGGACGGAGTCGGGGTGGGGGGGTTGGAAGGGTGAAGGAGGAGAGAAGGATGAGTTAGAGAGGAAGAACATGGATGTAAAAAAACAAAATTCATGGGCATGGAGAGAGTTGAGCACAAGTTAGGTTTGTTTCATATCTATTTGAGGAACTCATTGTCTTTTGTCTTATTAAAGCAGGCAAGTGAATGGACTCTACACACTGCATTTAGGATCTGTGGGGTCTGATAAAAGGTGCACAAGACCAAGATGGATATAACGGCTGTCTGAGGGAAATAGACACTGACGAGCTCGTTGAAGGACAGCATGCCAGCAGACATTTGTAAATAAAGGAGCTCCAAAATCGGGCTCCACAGATTCCATGTTGGCCCCATCTGGGTTGCTTGTGATGCCCATTCTCAGATACATAAGTGATGAATGGGCATTTGCTGAAACTGGGTTTCTTTCTGGGTTCCACTTGTTCCAGTCATATAAGCAAACCCTGGTGGGAAATTTGAATTAGTTATATACCTATATTATTTTGATCGACCACCGTACGGTTGCGTGATGGATATTCTGCCCTCATATTTGGGGGTATTTAGATAAGGCCTTATAAAAGCAGTTCTAGTAACTAAAGTGTGCAGTTCCTACGGCGTGGCGATTTTTGTAGTTCAGTGTATTATACTGTATTTCAGCTTCTTTCATGGTCTGATATTAGATTTAAGTTCAACATCCACAGCAGCCTTACACAGATCTCTTGCACAGTAGGATCCTTCCTGATGCATATGTACTTCAAAAGCAAGCTCTTCTGTCCATGGTCCTCCTTGTTTGGACTTTTATCTGAGCTTTTCATTGAACATTTCATTGTCCAAATTTTCATTTAAATAGTGTACTGAAGTCCCTTTGTGTACTTGTGTGTTTATCATGGTGTAGAAATACTGAGGACCTCAGCGTTTAGCGTTTTCTACAGGGAGTACCCCGCGTTAAATGAGATACAGTAGCAGCCCCTCCTCCTGCAGTCTGGAACGCACGCACCCTCCAACGTACAGCATTGCTGAAAGGCAGCCGCGCTGTAAGGATACATTAATGCTGATCCACATTATCATAATTGATGTGTCTGCTGAGCCCGTTTGTGTACTTTGTGTGTGTGTGTGTGGGACTGCGAGTCCACGGGGGACACAGAAACAGCGCGGGAGGGTCTTTAGTGCCAGACAGAGACCTTACTTTCATCTCCTAGCTTAACATTACAATGGAAGACAGGCTTCCCTAAAGTGTGCCTTTTGGTGCGTGTGTGTTTGTGTGTACCATCACTGGCCTCTGAAAGGCCTTACCACACTGATCTAGAAAATCTGTCGACACAACAAAGCACTGCACGGCCACTAAATACATGTGGATGACACCAACGTAGTAAGAGCATGTTAACTGTGCTTTTGTTTTGAACAACAGGGCACTCAAAGCTCATTGAAATTATAAAAAATAAAAAAAATAAAAACACAAAAAACAACAAGTTCCTGTTTGGTTATAAGGTCAAAAATACACAGAATATCCAGAGGGCTGATATAGTGATATGTGAAACTACTGCACACCAGTCTGGTTGTGACTTAAAGCTTTAATGAAAGGTTTCCAATGACATCACACTTCAGACTGTGCTGTCAGACAGCACGATGACATCAGAGCGGCCTCTGTCTTGGACAATGTCATCAGCTTAAGTGCTTTTATATAATGGCTCCCTTGTTCACATGGAACAGAATGAAAATGAGGTCCCTGCAGCCCAGATTTGATTAATATAATGCGAGCTGATGTGTCGCAAAAGCTGTAGAGAGTGCATGCACAGAAATCAGGGGAAAAACAAAGCCATCCATTTGTGAACGTTGCCCTTTGCACGAACGATGAATTTATATTCTGAAAGACCGACTGACCAGTTTTTCCATCCATCCATGCATCTGTCATGGCAGGAAAGCCTCTGAAGGCAACACAGACCTTTCTCTGGAGGTGTAAGTTCTTCCCTCCATCCTTAAGTTGGAGTCAAGCTTCATGAAGCTGCAGAGAAATCACGACTATAGTTGGTTAAATTGAAAATAGTCTTCTCGCCTCACCATTGCCGCCCTTCCATTTCGTTTAACAGTTTACTTTTTATGCTCAAGCACAGTGTGATTCCTCACCCCCGCTGCGGTTGGAAGAGGTGTCCCTGGCCACATTATGGTGGCACATGTATTTGGATGAGGGCGTGTTTGCAACGCACTGAATGCATAATTTGTAATTCGTGCTACACAAGAAACAACAGAACAGCACCAAGTTGATGTCTTGCACAATGTAGAAATTCAAAAACTTAAAAAAAAAAAAATTAAATGGCACAGAGTGACCTTTAGTTTAAAAATTAGGACCATATTCTCACCTGAATTTCTTTATTAATTTCTCAAACTCTTTAGAAAATAAAGAAGAAACACCTTTTAGAATGACCTTTTATGTGTTAATGAAGTATACTGTATCTTCAACTTCCTGTGTCCTTTACACTGAACTGATTGACTAGGACGCTTGTCTTAACGTGTCCGTAACGTGCACATAAACATGTGCTTTTTTGTCTTCCACTGTGCAATAGTCTCGTGTAATTTCTTGATGCTGAACAGTTGACTTTATAAACTGAAAGCCTTCAGCTATGAAGCTAAGTCTTTTACTGAAGCTGTTTGGCTGGGCTACTGCATTAATAGGGAATTAAAGTAAAACACTTGCATTAGAGACTCTGGAAGATGGTGAATACTTCGAGTTAAACTGTGTGTATTGAAGAGGGAGCTTAGAAGCCATGGCAGTCGTTTATAAGCTTGAACTTCTTCTGTGAATGCCTTTGATAAAGGGCTTTTCTTAACCATCGATATGCTGATTGTGTTTTGCGTGCTTAATGAAATGAGTTACTATGCTGATTATGATTGTTTCTGTTATGTGTGCAAACACACGCACTCACAAAAAGTTACGTTCTGGCAAGATCTCAGATGTATGTATTAAAAGCGGTGTGTCAGAGCGGGCAGTTGGTCAGGTGACCTAGTTACATGCACGCAGCAGTAGCAGCAGGTTTTCAAGGTTGAATGAATGATTCACAGTATTGATGGTTCACTCAGGGAGACCTGGAAGCTGTTATGGACCTTCCTGTGTAAACAGTCCTCTCACACTTTACTCCATGCAAAGCATCAGTTTTACACATGCTTTATTAGTGGGGAGCATTTATAAGTGAATATTTCATAATATTCACTGTAAAATTCCATCATTTAGCTGTACTCATGTTTATTTTCCTATGTGTGTATTTTTATCATGAAGTTTTTTTCTTACTTGCAGCGCTGGGGATGACAGAAGAAGGTATTCAAATGGGTGTGTTCATTCGGTTTTAAAGGCACAGTTCCCGTAATAAGTGTCATTTCTCATACTATTTATAGAACGATGAGGCTAGCAATAACAAACAAGGGTTTGACCGAGGATGGAAAATGATGCAAATATTATACTGGCAGCATCCCGTGTGCAGGTCATGTTTCGTTCGTATGTCAACGCTTACTGTCACGTTTGATACCACGGGTGTGCTTGCTTTAGTCTGCCGGCCTAGTTTGCATTATGAATGAGCAGGGAGTTTGCATGTCATCGTCGTACTTATAACACCGTCGCTGATATTTGAAAAGATGTGTTCCATGAGCAGGTGATGAAAATAAAGAAAATAAAGATCCGAACAAAGCGTGACACCTGGTTACCCTGGTGTGTGTCCTTCTGCGTGTGTTGATGGCTTGTCAACAGGCAAATCCAACCACTCTGAGCACTATTATGTCCTTCATGCAGTAGAAAGATATTTAATAACATTAGCAGTGCACGTTGATGTTTTCTAAAAAAAAAAGTAGCCGTTCTCGATCAGTTTGTTGACTTTTAGTTAAAAACGAATACGCACATTAACAAAGATGTCTTTCACACATACACCCTGTGATAGTCACGTTGCTGCGCAACACACACACACACACACACACACACACACACTCGCTTAAAGACACAGGGATCTTACTTCTTGCCAGGAATGAGCTTAGGGTCATTAATCTTACTTTGCCAGCAGCAAAGTGACCAAATTCAACCCTGCGCAGACGCTGAATATTTATGTTCATGCTGAGTTACATGTTCTCACACCAGCACTTTGTCTTTCATGTGTAAATGATCTCTCTCTCTCTCTCTCTCTCTCTCTCTCTCTCTCTCTCTCTCTGGCTCTGTGTTTATTTTTTCACATAAGCTCCTCCCTCCAGGTGTATTCCCACATACAGGTGTAACCACATGTTTGTATTCTTCCACGTGTAAGTGAATACAGAGAATGTGCGGGGCGGCCGGGCTTCACAGGAATATTCCTGTTTTTCTCTGTGGCCACAATCGTTTGTTCTTATCTGCATTATGAAATGTGTGTTTATTGCACAAATAAACCCATTAAGAAATAATGCAATCAGACCTGGGAGATGATTGTTTGAGTGGTAAACAGGGATTGTGCGGTGTGAAGCTTCTGCAATGAAAAGCAGGATTTAAGGCCCGGTAGTGATTAAAAAGATGGGGGTGGGGTGGGGGGATTATTCTAGGTCCCAGCCTGTATGATAGTCTTCAACTGCTACTGATTTATTTCTGTTGTATATAAGTTGCATTCTTGCTTCACTTACTGATCATCTGTAGAAATACACAAACCTGAATTAATTTCATTGTTTAATTCACTAACTCTCAGCTCCGTTGACCTCAGCAGTCTCCCTAGCTGATCGTGCTCCACTTGAAAAAGCCGGAAAAGCCAGCGGAGTGACCAGGTTAGCTATTGTCGATAAAATACCACAGGACCGTAGTGCATTTTTTGTGCATGCAGTGACCGTGAAAATACGTCCAAAAAGGGAGGAAATGAGTGCTGGAAACAAACAAAAATGCTACTGCAGCTGTTGATGCAGCTTCATCTGGTTTTTGAGGTGAGGAATCGAGTACTGGGGAGTGTTCCAGTTGAAATGGGGATTTGACTTCCCAGTTGAAATGGACCATCCCTGCAGCTGATTACATTATAAAATAGGCATCAAATGAAATCCAATTCAGATTTATTATTAGCAGATTTTGAAAGATTTTGAATGATTTTTTGTGATTTTCTTTTAAAATATACATTTATTTATTTTGTCAAAGGGACCAAACAAACTCAAAAGAATGTATGCAAGTAAATTCACTATTTAAAAAAAGCACACTAACCAGCTGATATACTGGGGAGAAGAGACCTTTAGACACATGTATAGTGGTCCAATGGTAATAATAATAATAATAATAATAATAATAATAATAATAATAATAATAATAATAATAATATGGAATTACATGTCATAGAATACAGAGATACAATGAATAATGATTTAAAAAAAAAAACAGAAAATTATATAGGAAATCTGTGTGAATAATCTGTGATTGTTGGGATACTACAATTTCAATATTAGTGAAAGTAAGAGAAAATTAAAAAAAATAGAGGAAGACGAATTTAAAATGTTTACATTGACAGTGGAATGACTCAGTTGGAGGAATTTGAGGTTTTATCCATAGATAAAGATGTCAAAGTGAGTGGACAAAGTTGAAGAGACAGGCTAAAAGGGTATTTTCTCATCAGTGGGAGAAAATAAAAGTGGATGGTAGGAGAGGGCAGGAAGTCGAGACGAGCTGTCATGTCCTGTACTCTCATGGCAGGAGAGATGAAAAGAGGAGCTTTTTCCTTCTCATCCGCTCAGAATCCCAGTCCCTTACTTTGGATTTAATCGGGCAGACTGTTGGGTAGAGCCGATCTGGGGGGGAGAGCTATCATCAGTGGACATTAATCTGTGTGACAGGGGCTTATTAGATAGCAGTGACCACCCCTGCTGGCTTACGCAGTGGATGGAGCCAGTCCTGACAGAGTGTGGTGGCTGAGGGGAAAGTCACTTTGTGTATGAGGAAGGAGGAACAGATATGATGATTCAATTGTAGAAAAACATTTGTCCTTGCAGGGAGGGGAATGTGATGGAGTGAAGAAGTGATTTACTTTGTCTGCCCGGACTTGAAGTGAAATTAGAAAGATACAAGAGATCAGATGTCTCTGTTTGAAAGGTCAACATCTGAAGGACATTATCTGATGTCCATTTTAATAAAATTCCACTGTCCTATGAGTGTGCATTCCTTCTTTTGTCTCAACCCCCGACACACACTGTCCTCACACATGAATGATCTTTAGAGTTCATTACGTAATGACGCAGCAGCTCTCCAGAGTTTTTGTTGCAGCAGAGTGTCTCCTCAGGCGAAGGGAGTGTGTGCTGAGATTCTTCTTTTCAGCACTTCTGGGCCTGACTGCTTCCTTTTCTTCTCCGTCCATCTGCACTTCAGTGGCTTCCTCGCGCTCGTTCTGAATTATGAGTGGTAGTTGTGCCGCGACAACAGCTGAAGGGAACATAAATATGTGTGAAAATGTCACCAAATGGACGTTTGCACACATGTAATCTTGGAAAAAGAAGAAGAAGACAGTCATTTCCTTAATTAGATGCTTCAGTTAGGGGAGAGCACACAAAAGGGAGGATGATGGAAAACAGACATGTTTTCAACATGTTGCATTATGGACACAGTGGCTTTGGTCAAAAAAATTACATGAAAAGAAAAATAAAAGAAAGCATGATCAGCATCACTTGCTTGAAAGACTGGGGAGGTTCACATTTTATTATACGCCGGTAAAGAAACAAGAAATTACTGCGGTTTATGCGGTTATTCAAACCCCAACTAGACAGAACGCTCTGGCCAATGAAACCGTAGGACGCGGGTCTACAGCGGTTCGTATATGATCAGACCTCACATTACAGGTAAATGCAGGAAAGAAAATTTGTTATAGCGGTGTTTGTGTTACAGAGACACATGCTTCAGAAATAAAGCTTGGGAGGAAGTGGGAGAGTGGATGAATCTGGTATAACTGCGTTTATGTGTCTGTGGACAGCAGAGAAGAGTCGTTTTTTAATTTAGCCGCTGATAGCCGTCGTTATATCAACTATCGCCTTTTAGAAAAGCCGACTACCGAGGAAAGACATGGTAGTGTTTTTCGTGGTCATGACGACACAATGAACCCCATGCGTTGATCTCCTCCTCCGCTGTGCGCTGCTGCAACACATACGTATGAATGCGCTGCACGCTGCGCTCATCCACATGTGAGAATTTTGTTAATGTGCATGACATTAAAGAGGCCGTCCTGTTTAGATCTTCTGACGTGCCTGATTATTTGTATTGTTTTATTTTTATTTTTGTGTGCGGGTGGCGATATGGCGATAACAAGGCCTTCACCATGGTACATGTCAGGTGACCGCGGTGTGGCGGTATGAAGTTACCGCGACCAGACCTACTTGCTTGGATTTTCATGTATTCCAAAGTTAACATTAATAGTGAAATAAATGCAGAACCTTGAACTGGAAGTCTGAATATAAAGTTAGTAAAGGAGCTTTTTTTCTTTTTTTGGAAAAAAAAAAAGAGACCCTTTCTTGCAGAAACGTGTGAGCAGGAAACACATGCAGGATGTTGCCACTGTAAAGCTGCATTCCAGGAAAAGACTCTTGAAACAACCTTCTAAACGTACCTTCCACCACAACTGCAACAACATAATCACTAAGTGTCGGCATTTCTGATTCTTTGCTTATCTTATCTTCCTTCTTGGCACTAAAACAAGTGAGCTGATGGCTGAGCGCCCTGAGCTGACCCAATTTCAGTGTTTCAAAACAAACACACACATACACACACACACCAGTGTAGTTGTACAACAGGTCCTGCATGTTTGTCTGATTGATAGGAAGGTGTGAGAGGGCGGGTGGTACCGAGGGAACGTGGTTCTCCATCTATTCAAACAGGTTCCTTGAGGCAGGGAGTCTGTTTAAATGGATGCTTTTTCTTTTTTCTTTCATTTTTTTTAAACATAGCTTTGCAACAAACTACATAACATTTGTTTTTGTTGTTTTTTTTTCTTTTTGAATGATAAGTGATTTCTATTGTTTATTGTGACTGAAATAAACTGGTTAAAATTGCGTCAGACCATGATCAACAACTTTTTAGCGCATTCTTAATCTTCCCTTTCTTACATCTTGTTATTGATTGATTCAAGGTGAATGTTCTGTTCACGATTATCTGATTCATGTTTTTTATTGCCTTCAGACTAAAATTGGACTCTGAACTTGAGAAGAACTGAGGTCTGCATGTTTTGTTTTTTTAATTCTTTTTCTTACTTAGCGTCCTAATCAGATAAATGCAGTTGTTACAAGTCTTTCGCTTCCGTTAAGAGCACTGTCACACGGTAGAGTACATGGTGGTTAATGGACCAAAACTGTCTCTTTTTTGGTTAATTTCCTGATGTATGCAACCACCTGTTCTTTAGGTGAAGCTTTATTTCCTGTTGCATGAGGAACTAAGTAAAAGTTATTCCAGTTACTGATCACATGGTGCACATGTAGGCTTAATTTCTATTAAAAAAAAAAAAAGATGATAGATGATGAATGCTAATTTCATAAATGAGAGATGGTAAAACAGTTTGACAAGTGCTCATTTTTAATCAGGCAAGTTGCATGTCATCTCGTCCTGGTTGCCACCAGCTTTTTATAAAGTTGGTGACTACTAATGTGTCAATAGATGCAGAAGGAGGAGAATGCATAGCTTCCTATTTTTATTCGTTTTTTATTTTTTTGTGAGTGAGAGGGGTTAGAAATGTCACCTCACAATTAGAACGTTTCTGGTTTGAATCTCCTGGGACCTTCCAGTGTTCAGTCTGCATGACTTCCTGAGCACGGTCCAATAACACGCATGGTTGGTTTATTACTGACTCTAAATTGTCCATAGGAATCTGTCTAAGTGACTCATCCGTCTCTGTGTGGCCGTGTGATGGACTACGGACCTGTATCTCACATCCAAGCTGATTGATAACTGCTGATGATAACAAAACCGATCATTTCCTCTGATCAACTTGTAGTAATTACTGATAACATTTTTGAACAAATACCAGCCAGTGACGAACAAGACAGATTGATAGGAGTATCTTTTGAACTAGCACGCCTGCAGAGCTTGTCGTGTGTCTTTTGACTCGTCCTCCAGAAGTGATGGTGGGATTAAGTTCATAGAAAAATTGGACACTTGCACACACTCGCGTTTAAATGTACAGATCAGGCCTAAATCCATCCCTTTCCTGCCCAACAGAAAACAGTGTGCCTCCATTGTATTGGAGATCGTGTCAGGAAGGAAAGCCCCGCCTCTTTCTTTCCCCTTGTCGCCCAGAGTGATGATGACATCACAGGGTGCGCGAGAGCTGCGGGACATCGTGGGAAATGACCTTTAGACCTATGCACAATAAGATGCACGCTGGGTCACATGCAAACATGCCAACTTTGTGTGTGACCTGAGAAAGAGAGACAGGAAAGGAAAGGGAGATGTATGGAATCAAATTTAACTTTGTCAAGCAGTTTATGTGTGTGTTTCAGAGGAAAACCAAAAAGGATGGACAAGTGATGGTGGCATGATTAATGAGCAGATGTTCTGCATTAAAGTGTTTATTCCTGTGTGTGTGTGTTTGTGTGTGTGTGTGTGTGTGTGTGTGTGTGTGTGCCACTGTCTTGAATCTGTACGCATCTGAATTTTATAACCTGGATTGAAACTTATAAAAAAGTGATATTCAAGTTGCTGTTGCACAAATATTATGCATGAGCACTGCCCTAAAATATTAGCGCAGAAAGCAGAAATAATTCAGTCATAAGCGCACATGAGACAAGACTGATACACCTGTATCATGTCTCCATTCTAAACATGAGGCTACGGTCAAGATAGAAATAAAGATGAGGAAAAAAAAGGTCGATGATCTCGAAAGAGGTCTTCCTCATTTGGCCAGTCCAAAAAATAGGCCAGCTTGTGAAATAGCCCGACAAGCGAAACATCATTTTCCCTCTTTGCTTTTGGTTTCAGAGGGCCTGGAAAATTTTGCAAAGAGCCCAGCAAGTTATTTATACCTTCTCCGAGTCTATAAGATATGGTAAACTAGGCTAGCGGCTCTTTCAGACTAGATGATTTTAGATCTGACCTGCCGGTCGCAGAGCTCATCAGTTGGTGGCCCAACACCGTTTCAAAACAGGCTAATTGACACATATATTCAAACCCTGAACTGTTCATGGAGCTGTTCAGCAGGGCAGTTTTATTTAGATGTTTATGTGAAAGTGTAATCAATGGAAAGCACTCATGGGAAAGATGAAACCAGTTGATCATATTTATTTAAAAAGCCAAGTATGCAGAGAAAGATGTTTACATGTTTAGAGTGTCGGGGGAGAGACATGAGTAATATGGGTAATGAAGTCTCTAGATACGTCTCTAAAAGGTGGAATCCTGCCATCCGGCTAACGCGTCCGCCTGTGTGTGATCATTAAGATAGCTGCTCGCGTCTACCTCACTTCATTTCAACAGCTGATATTTTCTAAATGTCAAGTTTACATTATCTCGACCTTGCAGGAAAATATAGGTTGCATTTGGCTTCAGTTGCATATCATTATCTCCAGCAGAAGTGGATAAAGCAAAAGTGTCCAGGCTTTAGAGACTAATAGCCATGCGCCTGTGGTATTTCCCTGCCACACTGTCAGATTTGTGTCTTGAACTTAGACGTTTATCCATGTGCATAAAAAAATGAGGAGCCCCATACTCCCTCCATGCAGTCATACACTGAATGGAGTATTGATTTTGTTCAAACGTTAATTATATGAGGAGTGCAGAGTAAGAGAGAGAGAGAAAAGCCTTTCTGTTGAGTGATGGGTTTAGTGTTGCGTATCAGATCCATTTTGAAGATGTATGAGTTTCAGTGTGACTGTTATTTGCAGGCTCTTTTTCCACGCAGAGTAAACATATTTAACAATTCACTGTTATGCTGAGCACAACAGGGGAAATGTGAAGGTGTCGTTTTTTTGACACCTGACAGAACTTGGGAGCGAATCTCTAACCTAATGACTGGAAGGTGACCACTCTACCAAATGAGCCATGTCTACCCTCCATAAAAAAAAGAATGAAGGAAGAGTGAAAAGAAATCAGATTGATTGCCTGGGATGCCTTCAGGCTCAGAAGTAGCACCAGCAAGAGCAACACAGTGAGAAACAACCGCTTCCACTTCCACCTCCTCCTCCTGAACTGACTTTAGGGATCTTGGTTTCCTGTTTGAGGCTTGAGGCATTTTCAGGCTGGCATCTAATCAAAATGAGCGACACAAATGTGCAGCAGGAATCTGACAACTTGAGATGGAAGATGTGCTTTCTTTAGAATGACAAAAATGTTTGCAGAAACTCAAGCTGTTTTCCCATGCATCTCACTTCATGTTATTCAATTGACCTTTTCTTTTCTGTAAACTTAAACAGCTGGTGTGACAACATTTCCCAAATGTCTTCTTTTTTTTTTCAATTAAAAGAAAAAACACACTCTAAATGACCTACAGCATCTCACCAGGTCCTGAAGCTGCAGCTGCTAGAGGACTGAACCCCATGTCACCCCTCGTCCTCCCTGTTTGAAATCAACAATCCTCCATGACTTTTGCATCATCCTCGCATGCCCCCAGTCTTCCCCTCTGTGTCACAATGCACTTAACTGCTTAACTGGAGACATGAGCTCGGAAGAAAACACAGTGCCTTATGTTTAATGTTTCAGTTGGACTTAACGATGCGTGTGTGCTGAGTGTGTGTGTGTGCTGAGTGTGTGTGCGTGTGCTCAAGCTCTCTGACGGAGCCGTGAATCAGCACAGGAGCTTCAGTCATGTGAAAATATTGTGCATCATTTATTTAGCGCCCCGCGTGTGCGAGAGTGTGTTCGGGGTGCTGCAAGGCCACAAGGTTTACCTTAGCATTAATGTAGGCTTATAACACGTGTCTATGTTTTTTGTTTGTTTGTTTTTTTTGTCGTTATGTGCGACAATAAGCTTCTTTCTCACTAGTCTAATATTACTCTGCTTGCTAGCTAATGATGCCACATACCACTGTCTTGAGCCTAAACACACTCTCACATGCAACTGAGTGCACCTAAAGGGAAGATGTGTGGCTTGTGACAGCTCGATATCTGTCTGAAAGGAATTATTCTGATGCACATATAAGCAGAAAGGCCTACATACCAGCTTTTTATTTTTCCCTGATAAACACAAAGACTTATGACTCTTAGTAGAATTGCATCTGAAGATAAGAATTTCGCTTGTGCGCACAATTTTGGGCTGACATTTGCAAATGCACTCATGCACTTGTGCTTATCACTGATAAAAGATATCAACCACTGGAAATAGCCTTTGTTAAAAGTCCATGGTTTGCAGGTATCTTAATGCTGTGTTCAGACATGAATTGGTTTTTATTTTTTTTTGTCTTTTGTTTTGTTTTGCAGATGTTCCCTCTCAACTAGAAATATACTCCAAAGAGGGAAAGCAAGCTATGGTACAACAAAAAAAAATCTGTGGAATTAAGAATGTTTTGTTTTCAGCAGGCCAAAAAGAACGTCGCTGATGGCTGTTTGCACAGACATGAATGCCACATATGTTTGAACGTATCCCATTTCTGTAATCTGAGTGGAGAGAAACGGGCCCTCATGTAACATGATTGCTGAAAATCCTCCTCCTTATTTGCTGCTGTGTTCAAACTCCATCTCTCATGCTGATTATCCAGTCTTTTTTTACTTAGTAGCTGGATGGGAAATACCAAAAAGTCAGACCAAAACTCTGTTAACATTTGAACTTTCACATGCACATCAGTACATGTTAGAAGACACCTTCGGAATTATTCATATGCACTGTACTTTTTGAGAAGTTTTTTTTCAAAGTATTCCCAACCATCTTAACGCAGAACCAGGTGAGATTGTGCTCTTTAGCACTCCCCTCTGGTTGAGGAGCGCAATTGTCTGTTACTACTGTAACCAAGTACGATCAATATTTAGCCATGAACCAGTGAGCAAACATCTTTAGTAACACACCCTAATATCAACCAAACTCAAATGCGCAGGACGTTAGAAGGCAAATAAAAAGTATGACTTACTGATCCAGTAGCAGCAAGGCTAAGATGCCACCTGACTCACAACTCTGCTTCTCTCAGCTCACACCAGCGAATATGCTGGTCCAGTTTTGGCTCATGTTCGGGATCTTGCTGATCGCTGTCTCTCTTTTTCTTGCCTCTTTTGACAAAACCCTTCTTCCCTTTCTTTGCTGCCTCTACCATGATGTTTGTTGCGATCATGTGCATTAGATATCGTCATCCTGTAGTTGGCATCTAACTCCACATAGAAGATGGTTTAACAACCATGGTTGCCATGTTGGATTGTTATAAGCAAGTTTGAGTTGCTTGTCTTTCTGTAAATTTGCTTCCAAGTATTGATAGTGTGGTTGTCTGCTTTACTTTACTCAAGTTTCCACAGTTGCAGTTTGAGACACATTAAAGATAAAAGGGAAAGAAAGCTGTGGAGAAGCAGCTTGTCTGATTGCATGTTTCTCTCTGGGCGTCTGGCAACACTGACTGTGATCCATGCTGTGAAAGTAATTGTGTCCAGTTTGATTGGCAGCTGGGAGGTGTGTCTTCCTGAATCGGGTCGCACACAAACTTTTACATATTCCTATAGAGTAAGATTACTAACTGGTGATTGCAATGGGCCAGTTACATTCTGATTGACAGTGACTGGGAGTATATTGGACGTTTTTCACCGTGAGCACAGAATAGCCAAAGGAGTAATCTGTGCAAGCTGTAAAGTAAAAATGAGCAAACACATCTGAGACAAAATTTAATGCAAATCTTAATACAGACTCATCTGACTACTTCTCTAAATGTCATAAAGCTAATAGAGGAGGCTAAAGGGAAGCTGGTAAAGCTCACGGCCTGCAGCGCCTGCTATCTTTTATTGTTTGCATTGCAATAATTCCTGCAATCAAGGCTCAGCTACTGATGTCAGCTACCCAATAAGTGTTTCTAAACAAATAAGGGCATGTTCACGTCAAACTCCCGAAGTTGATCATCAGATCTTGAAATGAATGTAGAAAAGCATCTCAGTGCTTTTTGTTTTGTGTCCGTTGCTATTCAGATGCATCCCCTTTTAATTGTGTCAGACAATGAAGAAGGCATTTAAAGACATTTACTATTATGACGTTGTTGATCTATTGTTGCGACACATAACAGCACGTGCACATGCCTTTAGAAGCTTTTTTTTGTTTTGTTTTAAAATGCTTTGTATGATTGCAGGCGTGGCTCTTGAGTCTTTTAGCGCAACAAAAGACTCAGGGCAGATAATGGGTTCAGAGCGTTATGACTGGAAAAACAGATTCCTTCTCATGTTATGTTTGTTTTCCTATTTAGATTTTTGTCTGTTGAGCTTTTTTTTTTACTCATGTTCTTGCTTTTCCCACATTTTTACAATACCATGATCTAAGATTCATAGCCTTTTGGATCAGAAAAATCCGCCTCAAATTAAACTCTAAAGCCTGCGGATGTCCAGCTGAAATTAAAGACTGATATTTATGGATTGCCTAGAAAGATTATATTTTCATCAATTGGAAGATTTATTTTTGTATAAGCTGTGCAAGATGATTAAAAAGGAGAATTCATTGGTCATCCTTTGGAAAAAGAATATTACACATTCGTTAATTAAGATTTACCTATTTTTTTTCTGCTTGTATTATTTTTGAAAAGAAGAAATGGGAAGAAATTAACAAAATTCTAAATACAGGTGGACAGTTCATCGATTCTGTCTGATTTTCCATCTGCACTTTCTACTTGATAGTTGTGTGCAGGACTCACACATGGATATCAGCTCTGCATACACACAAAGGACCTCAGCAGCCATTTTACAAGATCAGGAGCTGTTAACCCATCGACCTTTTACCGCTGTGTATCACCTTAGACACGTGCAGTGAACCACAGAAGACTCAGAAAATGGCCCTGGTTTAATCACTTCATCTGTCCACCCTGCACTTTCCATCTCTGCGTCTCATGTCAGCATGTTCACGCCTCATCGCTCCACACAGAGAAAGTGATGCATAAGGATGTATTGAAATTCCAGTGCGTCAGTGCGGATGTTCTTTCTCTAATGATAATTACACATGGGTGTAATTGTGGCACATGGCAAAACTGTTGAATGCTATGCAAGTAAAAGAAAAAAATGGCTTTACTTGCCAACTTATTGGAAGAGTTTAGAGAATTGAGGCTGCTCATGCAAATAGTTATTGTAATTGATATGTTCCACTTCTTTATGATGCCATTTTCTATTGAATTTAACTATCAAAAAATCAATAATAAATTTCACTTGAATTCTCATGGATACACACACAGTGATTAGAATGGAAAGGTGCACTTTCTTTTTAATTTATTTCATGTATCTAGACATAAATCTTTAAAAAGTCTTTAAATGGAGGTAATCAGTTTTCTTATGTTTTCCTTCCTGCTTCAATGAATCAGCTATTTTTTTCTATTCAGTACCTTACAAGCATGTGACTAACATGGCCATCCATCCTAATCCTTCATATCGGATGTAAAGATATAAAGAATTAATCTTGTTTCCTGTGGATTCAACTTTGATTTCCAGCGGGCAGCGCTAACAAACACAGAAGAAACTTCCTTTGGACGTCATTGGATCGACATACAACCAATCAGAGGAACAAATTCAAGTGGACGCAGGCAGAGCGACAACCACAAAAGACATGAGTGTTGTTAGTTGTGGAGTAAAAACTTCTTGATTCTTGTTATTAGTAATTCTGCCGCCATTTTGGCCGCTTGTGTGTGTGTGTCATCACCTAAAGTCCGTCCCCACCCTGCTTCAGTTGATACGTACGTTCTATACTGGTGGAAATGACTGGAAATGGGAGCAGTAGAGTTTTTTTTTTTCCACAAAGGGAACGTGTATGACTGGCCAGGTTAGGGTAGGATATGAGATATGATATCTTACTGTTTCTATTGAGTTACAAATTGATAGGAAAATGACCAAAACATTTCCCAAACAACCAAAGATGTGCTCAGACGGCCTGTTTGTTATTGGTCTCATACTTTTCTCTTCTCCTATCTCTACCTCTCGCTGCCCCTCCTTTTCTTTCAGTCTCCAGTCTACCTTTGTTTATTCACATATCCTGTCGGCAGTTCTCCTCTTTCCCTGTCGCCTGTCGCTTGTGGAACTTCGATGGCTAAACGCTAAACAGTGTGTAATAATGCTCAAAGAGACAGACAAAGTCTAAATGAGGGATGTAGTGAGCTGGTAGAAAAATCCTGTTTGAAGGGGCATCGAACAAACGGGGACCAGCTGACCCTGATACAGCAGCCAAGTGTGGAGGGGAGGATGGGCAGCGGCAAAGCGAGCTGGAGCCTGGGATTTCATATTTGTTCTGTCTTTTTCCTCTTTCCGCCTGTGCCTGAATGCAAGAATCAGGCTGTTTAAAGAGGGATCACAGGTCAAAAGGGTGTCGTGTTTGTATCAGTGTGTGCTGGAGTGAAACCTCTCATATAAATACACTGACAGCCACATGGTGAGGTGTGTGTTTGTGGGGTTTTAGTTTTTGACACGCAAGTGATCTTGAACTGTATAACCCAGGAAGAGGCCATTATTTTTGTAATGTGAGCCGGAGCGGCAGACAGAGAATCTCTTGTGTCTCTGAAACAATGTGTCCATTGTTGATCACACTGAATTAAAATGAAATGAGAGTTGTTTAGAAACCACATCAAGAGCCAGAGTCGGCTGTTCCGGTTTTGTATCTGGAGAGATGCTGGGTAGTCTTCAAATGAAGAAGTGCAGAACAGATGTACGCTGATAAAACACCATTTCACTGAACATTTGTAGATTTTTCCAGGTATATCCAATCTGAACTCCATTCAAGCTAAAGTCCAGCGTGCTTCAGTGAGAGTAGCAGAAGGCTTTCTGCAGGTTGTCATGCACACGACTCTCTTTGCAAATGCACACATGCTCTGATGGTTAGTCTGCTGCTGGGTGGTTAAAAAGTGGCAGCATTGATCTTTAAACTGTGTCTGTGGTCAAACTCAGTTCAGCACAGTGGCTGCTCTGTTCCATGACAAGAATAGCCCTCGTGCCAGATACCATGAAGGCTGTTGGTAATTTGGTGACATCATGGAGTCAGTAAATGCCTTTTTCAAGCTATGTTGAGTGAGTGGTTCTTATGTCCCAGTATGGTCATACTGGACAACTCTTCAGCCTGTGATGTTTGTTCATAGTTACAGAGTGAAAATAACATGCTCTTTCTTTAGACTAAATGTTATTAATTGGAAACTTTCGTGAGAGTTTTCAATAATGCATTAGAGTGAAGGAACAATAGCAATACTTTTAAAGCTGTTAATAGTGAATAATAATCTAGAGGTCAGAGGGTTGAAGGTAGTGGGCCACAGTAATGTGTTAAGGGCCTAATGACAAAAGCAAAACCCAAGCGCATGGTTTTTGAGATAAAAAGAACTCTTGAAATTGCTCAAATTCCCATTAGGCTTTGCCTGGTTAATAACTGTCCTATGACAGTTATCAATAACGGAAGAAATGCATTAATGAAATGAACAAATTAAAAAAGGAGCCACCACCTGAGAAATCAGGAAACACTAAACGGTACAACCAGTCTCAAATTAGCTGTTGTTCTCTGCAAGTTGGCCCGTGACCAGATGTGGTGCTATAGAGCAACAGTGGGGAAATAAGGACAGAACTTTTCAACCAGTAAATGTTACAAACACATGCAAAATAACCACAAACGACTTCTCTCATGTAAGTATAACAGAATCTTAAAGATTGATGTAAGATTTCACATCTGGATTTTTTTTTTTTTTTTTTGTGGTGTCTGCATCTTTTTCTTTCTCAAACTTTTATCTGCAATACTTCTTCTGCCAAAGAATTTTCCACAATGTTAACAATGGATCATCACCTTCAAATCTTTCTGTTTTACACAGAGTCAGTTCAGTGCGAAATGATGACAAGAGGCTTGCACTTATATAGCGCTTTACAACTGTAATTCTACAGCGCCAAGGGCTTTACTCTGTAAGCATTCACCCTTTCACACACCAGTTATCGGCGGAGCTGCCATACAATGGCGTTGGCCAGACAACCCGGGAGCAATCAGGGATTCAGTGTCTTGCCCAAGGACACTTGGGTGTACCCAGGAGGGGGCTCGAACCACCAAACTTCTGGTTCATGGCCGAACCCTCTACCACTGAGCCACCTTCCCTTGCAAAGCATGGAAGAGGACGGCAACTGTAGAAATAACGACACAGCAGGCTGGAGGAGCATTTTACATGTTTATAGATGCGTCCATGGAAACTTTCTGATGCTGTAGATGAAAGAAGATGGTCAGCATTTAAGAGGCGGTTTTAAAAAAGGAAAAAAAAAAAGAAATTGATTAACGGCAAAGGCAAACAGAGATCGGTATGTGGCTTTACTTCATCAGAACCAGATGCTATAAGCTCAGCAGTGTTTGTGTGCAGAGAATACCTTCACAGCAAGGAGGGGAAAGCAAAAATAATGGACTGCAGGTTTAATTGTAACCATCTTCTTGCTCAAAACCAGTGAAGCCAGTTGAGTTTCCAATGTGACATGTGATGGAAATGTGCTCCATGGAAGCATGTTTATGGAACTGTCAGGGGGTTGGGTTGTGGTATCTAGGATGTGGGGTTATCCGGTATGTGTCTTTCTGTGGTTTCCCCAACTGGCTGTACGGATGGAAATTTTTTTTTTTACTCTGGACCAGATGGGAGTTAGTTCTTTTAGGTCCCCACTAAAGTTAGTCCGCCATGTGTATGGTTGGAGTGTTTTTTATTTTCACATTAATTTTCCTGTCTTTTTTAACTTCTACCTTTGTATTAAAATGAAATTACTTCGAACTTAAGTTGAATTAGTTTTTGTTGTGATATTTTCAGGATAATGGGATGGAATGATCTACTTTTATTAATAAAGAACTGACTTTTCATATGTCTTGACTGAGCTGTGTCCTGCTGGTTTACCATCAACATTAGTCATTAGTCATTGATTAGTCATTGATGTTGAAGTAGAAGCAACACTTTGCACTTCCTCTTGACACCTCTTCCCCCGAGTACTGACCCCCCCAGGATTGCCTCGCCCCCAAAGCTGGTGGATTGCAGCATGATGCTGCGGCGCAGGACACCGTCCAGCGA
>JBAMYA010049268.1:0-33522 GCA_037176975.1 Arrhamphus sclerolepis | reverse complement strand
CTTGGTATTCACTGAGGGCTTCTGAGGAAGGTAAGCATACACAGTTGACCCAGCGCCAACATTACCTTGGTTGTACCCCTCTGCAGTATTGGAAGCGTAGCTTTGTGCAGGCTTGGTATTCACTGAGGGCTTCTGAGGAAGGTAAGCATACACAGTTGACCCAGCGCCAACATTACCTTGGTTGTACCTCTCTGCAGTATTGGAAGCATAGCTTTGTGCAGGCTTGGTATTCACTGAGGGCTTCTGAGGAAGGTAAGCATACACAGTTGACCCTGCACCAACATTGCCTTGGTTATACCCCTCTGCAGTATTGGAAGCATAGCTTTGTGCAGGCTTGGTATTCACTGAGGGATACTGGCCTGAGGGCTTCTGAGGAAGGTAAGCATACACAGTTGACCCTGCACCAACATTACCTTGGTTGTACCCCTCTGCAGTATTGGAAGCATAGCTTTGTGCAGGCTTGGTATTCCCTGAGGGTTCCTGAGGTAGAGAAGTATACAAATTTGGATTTACTATATTGTTGCTCTCAGCCAACTCAGTAGTTGGAGAGTCTGAATTGTGATGTTTAGATAGCTCTCCATAATTTTGGACCAACGGTTGCTTCACTGTTGAGCTATAACGAACCAGGTACTCTTCTGCTGCATCAGGCTTTGGGGCATAGGTAGAAGACCCAGCATTCAGTGGATTATGGGGAAATCCTTTCCTGATGATTAGGTTGTGTACATCACCCGAGTCACTTTTGCCTGGGTTTGCAGTATGATTGAGCTTGTTTAGGGAAGTTGAGCTAGCCATCCCACCACCACCCACATTTCCAGGTTTGCTAGACTCAGAGCTCACAGATGAGACATCCCAAGTAGTTTGAGCAGGTTTATAAGTCAAGATTTGGCTGGCATAGCCAGAAGTCCCACTGAAGCTTGGGGAGACAGAATTGCTGCTTGTAGAAACACCAAGAGATGTTGGAGGCTCGACAGTAGCTGGCTCGTGTTGTGTCACAATGTGGCTGCTGGGGTTCAGAGGAAATGTGATTGGGCTAAAGAGGCTTGACTCCCAATGTCTTGATCCACCATTTACAATATTTGCCACATTAGAAGAACCTACTGTGTTAGGTAGGTTCTCTCTAGTGAGAAGCAAATTCAATGGATTTGTTACAGATGGCTTATTGTCACCAGTGTTATCAAGGTCAGTTGGCTGGTTATTTGAAGCATCCAGTTCACCCTCATCAAAGGATAAGTCATCTGCAGCATTCTCCACAAGATTTTTTGAGTCAGCTATCAGTCGATGGTTACCTGTAAGAATTGACTGATCAGAAATAGCATGAAGTACGTAAGAAAGAGTTAGAAATGAAAGTTACCTTTTAGAGCAGAAAGAACAGCACTGCTTTTCAACAGCAAAATAATCCTGTAAAAGAGGGATACAGTTTTACTGTGAAGAATGTTGAAACAAATAATGAGACTAACAGCAAACATACCACAAAAGGAGCCCAAAAGCCATTCTGAAAAATAGCACCCAGAACCCCCCAGCTTCTGTGGTCTGGAAACAAGCAGCACAGTTTTGGACTTGAGAGTATTCTCAGTCCTATAGCCCACCTCCCTCTGCCTCTTCTTAATATATGCTCCCCATTTGCTTCTGAGCAAAGATCACTATCAGCTGGTCTTCTCAGATCAATTAGTGACCATTGTTTGCAGGTGTGGCAGTTTGGCAACACCACCATGATACACAATAGGAGATAGTTCACACGAAATACTCATATTTGTTTTATGCTTTGTTTGAATTGTTTTGAATTTGACAAAGATGTTTTACATAGAGAAGGGCTGACAATTTCCTGATCTCAGCCATTTGTGGACACTGTCTTTACACATCTGGACGTATGAAGTGACAGCATGAAGAAAGGAGGAGACAAAAAAAAAAACATGTAGTTTGGGAAGAGTTTAAAGGAACTATCCAGACATACATTGACCGATTTGCCACTATTTTTTAGTCATGAGTGTAAGATTTAATTCAGGACCAAAACGGCGAGAATAAAAGCAGTTTTGACTTAGAATCGAGAATATGTTTGGAAAATAATGGCCATTAATGTTAGCCTACAGGGCAACCAGCTGATGTCAAAATAAATTGTTATTTTAAGCCTCTAGCAACACTCAAAATGTCATTTTGCTAAAGTGATGACGACTCAAGATGATTTCAGCTTTCTGAGTATACAGAAGTGTATTGAAAGGCACTGTTCGTATTTACCTGACATCACCTTTGGGTCACCATCATCCTAAATCTGTATCAATTGACAGAAGAATGTCAGAGATTGTACTGTCAATATATGGAAGATGGGAAAGAGAATTCATGGCTTCTGCTACCGTAGTATTTAGATATAAATGTGCTCGGGGGTCAAGCTCTGGGTTTCTTAAGTGCCTAGAGATGACTTGTTGTAAATAGGCGCTATATAAATAAATTGAATTGAAATGAATTGAATTAAATGACAGTTCTCTCCACCCATATAGCTCTTGTGCACCTCTTAAATGTTTGCATGATTTAGACTACTACTGCTGCTACTACTACTACAAAAAGGCTAATCAGAAGTTATGTGACTTGATGTAATGTGGCCTTGCTTAGAAAATGTTGTTATATGTCCAAATATTTTCAGAAATTAATGTATGAGATACATTTAAATACAATCTATTTGATTTTTCTAATTATTTCAAAGAGGGGATTTTGTATGCAGGGACTATGTTCATCAGTGGAGTGTAATGCATACTTAAAGTGGACTGACATCTCTTGGAGGTTGACAGACATATTTATTTTTGGGTATGCAGCAGAAATGTTATGCCTTTTAGAAAACTCATTCATTCTGCTCTCATTTGTTCTCAGCTTTGATGCATAATAGGATTCTTACTTTTTGATGAATATTGTGAAACTGTGTCGATGCATGAGACATGACGGTTAAGGAACTGCAGAGCATAAAATATATTAGTTTTAGTTATTGAGTTACTGGGTCTGTGAAACACTTTCTCTGGACACTTAATGGTAGTGATATTGATTTTGATGCTGGTGATGATGCCAGTGTAACACATGCAAAATACAGCTCAGATCAGAACATTATTTTAATGTTGTTAAAAAGATGATGAGGCATCGCCCCGGTGATCCCTAAACCGTTTTCTGTTTCCCAGCATATCTAATATTACTGTTAAGATATTGTCACTGTGGGCACGTTAAGGGTTGCTTCAAGCTAACTGATGTGCATTGAAAAGCCAGATAGTTTTTATTTTTTTTTTAAATTGTCCTGTGTTCTCTAAATAAGAGTATTGCTGAAGTTGGACAATATTATAGGAAATATCTTCGGTGTATGGACTTCTTGGGCCAAATACACTGTTGACAGTATAATTGTGAAATAGTATTTCATTTTGTGTTGGCGACATGTCATCACATAACCTCTTAAACCTTGCTGCACTGTTGTTAGCACCAATGGTTTAACTTTCAGGTAAGGGTTAGTTTTGTCCATGTCCACTTCTCCTGTTCAGGAAATCTGCTAGAGTCTATCCCAGCTTTCTTCAGACAAAATACAGGAGCACATCTTGGAAAGGTTGCAGTTCATCACAGGGCTAAAGCTAGACAAACAACTACGCATACACTCCTATGGGTAATTTAGAATCGAAAATGAGCCAACCATACAATTTATTTAAGTGTGGGAGGAAAAGTAGTGCCCAGAGAGAACCACACAGAAAGACCTCAGTCAGGATTTGAACCAGTAGTCTTCCAGATTCTGTTAATTCACAAACCACTGTGCTGAACCTAAATTTAATTCAATTCAATTCAACTTATTTATATTGTGCCTCTTTACAACAATTCATCTCTAGGTGCTTTAGAAACCCAGAGCATGAGAATTTAAAACTATTCAGTCATTAGATGTTCCTTCTATTATGCATTTGATTTAACTTCAGAGGTGTAAAGAGTTTATATAGCTTCTTTAATGACATGTACCTCACTCTACACATTTTAATATTTACCTTCATTTTGGCCATTGGTCAGCAACCTTAAACCCACAAAAAGCCATCCGGAATAGTTTCCCAGAGAAAAGAGAACAATAGGAGCCACAAAACCTTTTTTTTGTGTAAATTGAAGATAATACTTCATATATAATTTTTTTTTTACTTTATACTATGTATTAAAAAACTATAATATGTTCCATTCATGAAATCAACAAACTGCTACAGAGAAAACAAAGTTTTATTTCTGCATGCAACAACATTTAGAACATTATAAAATCTGAAAAAAAGACGCTGATTGAAGATTACGTTCAAATAAAATACTCAGTCTAGTTGAGTCCTTGAATTTATGAAATAAAAAGATGAACTGAAATTTTCCACCTGCAGCGAACCAAAAATTCATCTGCTCCTGTGTGCCATCATCCATTTAATCCGTACTTCAGCTGCCGAATTGAATTTAAAAAATACAATGTAAACAATATATTTGCAAAAAATAACAGCCAATTAAAATATGTATCTTACTTGGTTAATGATTTTTGCTTCTGAACCTCAGCGCACAGCATCTGCACATCAGGGCTGTAAGACCTTCATTTTCAGTCAGGATTGTGAGCTCAACTTTTGCTGGACGGCTCAGACCTGCCGCGACATACAGAGTCCTACAGTGTGTCAATGGTGGCACCCTCGCCCCCATTCTAGTCTACAGTGAAGGATACAGATGCTACATGCACCGTGTATGCAGCACTTGCGGCTGTCACCTGTGAGGCATGAACAATGTTTAATATAGTTCATCCTGGAGAAGACCAGACCATTTCAGAAAGAGTCAAGAAACACTTAAGAGTTGGTTCAGTTAACTCTGAGTATGTTGACTCTGAGTTATGGCAATTATAAAAATCCATCATCAATCGATCTCTGATACCATGATTCACCATGATGTTAACAGCAGTAAATGGAATAGATCCTCCTACAAATGAATCTACTCACGTGGCCTTAAACCTTCTGTTTTCTTCAGAAACTTCTCTTTTCTTGGGTTTATCCATGGTTGCCCTACCTGGGTTGAACAGCTCAATATCTTGCGTGCCTGCAGGTGTTGCACATAAGTTATGATGCATATTTTGAGTGACAAAAAAATTAAACATGTTTTATTTCAATGTGACTATAGCACAATAATCTTTAAATTTAGAATTACATTAAAAAAAAAATCTAAGGAACTAAAATAAATTTAAATATTTTTCAAAACTACAGGGAGCCGCAGTGAATAGAGTGATACACATTTGTAATGATTTATTTAATTGCCAAGGGCATTCTAGTTAGGAAAAATGTATTGCTTTTGGTGTGTTAGGCTAAAACTAACAATTATATCCCTGTGTATTTAGAACTCAACTATTTTTGAAACATTGTACAGATTTTAACAGCTCAGTTTTATCATTTGATGGTTGGAAAAAAAAACAACCTCCATTTAAAAAAAGAAAAAAGAAAAAAAAAAAAAAAAAAAAAAAAAAAAAAAAAAAAAAAAAAACCAAAAAAAGAAAAACACCACACACAACACAAATTTTAAGCAGGCTGGACGACCTCTAGAGGCTACATGTTTAAATCTCAGTTTCTAGAGTTTGACTGTAGATCAATTGATTCTGAGTTTGAACACTTCAGTTTTTCTTTTCAAGTTAACTTACTGGTCCTACAGGATAGGGAAATTTTTCTTCTGCATTTGACCCATCCGGGGTACTACGAAGTAGTGGGTTGCCGCTGTGCAGTTGAGAGTTTGAAGTGCTTTGCTCAAGGGTACCTCATCCATGAGTGTGGATGAGGGGACTTGACACTCCCCACCCACATTACTACTAGTTGGGGGGAACCAACAGACAACCCTCTGATTACTGGTCCAAGTCCTCAACCAGTAGCCCACAGATCTCCATCTTATTAAATGTATTAAACTGTTGGTTGCCACAACTTTACAACTATAGAACCCTTTGTAATAGTGCCTCCACCCAAGAGTTGCAGCTTACGTTGCCCTTCACGAAAGGTGTTCTGGGATGATTATACTACTTTATCCATAGATGATCAAGTCACTTTTGCAAGTGTTGGTCTAGTGTTCATGCACTTAGAACAAAAACAAAACAAACCCAACATGCACAAGTTCATCACTCTTTGATTCTTGTTGCACAGTTACTCAAGCCAAGCCAAAATTAGGCAAATGCACAGTTGCACTTGAAGACTCATCACCAGTTATACCTTGGTTGTATATATCAGTAGCATAGCTTTAAGCAGGCTGGACATTCGCTGAGGGATATTGGTCTGAGGGTTTGTGACTAAAGTAATTATACACAGTTGAAGACCCAGTGCCAACATTACCTTGGCTGTACCCATCTGCAGTATTGGAAGCATAGCTTTGAGCAGGTTTAGCATTCACTAAGGGATGTTGGTCCGAGGGCTTCTGAGGAAGGCAAGTATACAGAGTTGATGAACCAGCAAAAAACATTACCTTGGTTGTACCCCTCTGCAGTATTGGAAGCATAGCTTTGAGCAGGCTTGGTATTCACTGAGGGATACTGGCCTGAGGGTTCCTGTTGTAGGGAAGTATACAAAGTTGATGACCCACCATCAACATCATTACTGTCCCTTTCAGCAGTATTCTAGGACACAACATTTTGAGACAGTTTAGTCTTAACATGATAACATTGCACGGATGGTTGCTTTACTACTGGGTTGTATCCATTAGAGTACCCCAATGCTGTGTTGATGCTTGGGGCATAATTCTGAGAAGACTCAGTAACCTGATAACTATTTTGATGATTTTCACCAGGGACAAAGTTGGGCTTGGTGCCACACTGCTGCTTGCACTAGGACCAGAATTGAAATTGTGGTACAGGGAACCAGAAGGCAGAGCAGCCACTCCAGTGTCAACAGCATTTCCAGGGTTCTTTAACTTAGAGCTCACAGATGAGACAACCCAAGAAGTAGATTGAGGAGGTTTATAAGCTGCCAGTTGGCTAGCATAGCCAGATACCTCACTGAAGCTTGGTGAGACTGAATTGCTGTTTGTAGAAACACCAATAGTGGTTGACTGGGGTTGGACAGCAGCTGGCTTGTACTGCATCACATCAATAATCTGATTACTAGGGATGAGAGGAAATGTGAACAGGTCAGCACCAGTTGGCTGGTTATTTGGAGTCTCCATTTCATCCTCTGTCAAAAAGGAGAGAGTTCGATAGAACACCTACTACATAATGCAAAAGGTTTTTTGAGTCAGCTCAATCAATGGTCACCTATAAGAACTGATTAGAAATAGCATTAGATGGTGCTTCAGATCAAAGACTAGAAGAAAAAAAACTTAAAGAACAGTAAAGCTATTTAACACCACAGAAATCCAAAAAAACATGTTAAAAAAAATAAAAAGGCAAATTAACGTTCATTTTTAGCAGAGGAAAAAAAAAAGTTATTGAAGCAAATACTGACAAACTCAACAGCAAAACATACCACAAAAGGAACCCAAAAGCCATGGTCGGATACTAAAAAGTAGCACCCAGATTTCTTCAGCTGCTATGACCTGGGCCATGAAGGTAATCTCATTACTCTGATTCCCTTCTCTTCATAGTATATACTCAGTTTTTACATAAAGATTACCATCAGCTGATGCCTTCAGACTAATTAGGTATCGATAGGTATTGCAGCTCAGCTGCTGAATACTCCAGCCCAGTAGGTGGCAGTAATACACCTATACTGTGCATTACACCCCCTATACCATTTTTTTCCCCAGCTTATTTCTAAGTTTGGCATTGTAACATAGGAGTCAGAGGATTGGTTCTGCTTTTGAGCTGGCCTTGAGTGATCATTTAACTGCAAGAAAACCTACTTCCTGGTGGGCACTTGTCTGGGGGGGGGAAAAAAAAAAAAAAAAAAGCTGAATGAGTTTTGAATCTGAGCTTGGTAATTTAGTTGAACAGTTGCAATGTTTCAGAAAAAATTTAGATGTTGTATAGCATTTAAATCCCCAAATCATTGATGCAGGTGTGAAAATGGGCAAGAAGGTCAGGAATTATGTTCTAGTAAAAGAGCAGCTGTCTTAAGTTAGAGGCTACTGTGCCCCTTGTAAAAACTGGAGCCCTGCATTACATGAGCACCAATTCTTTCCAGTTCCAAGTCATACATAGAACATATCTGTATATAGATTGCTAGAGTCTTGGCACTCGTGAAAATTTCCAAACTTTCCAGCTTGGTTGTACACCAAATCTACTCCTGCCTCAATCATTTGTAAATGATCAGTCCCAGACTTTTATGGACTATTTAAAACATTTTGTAAACTTTGGAACATTTCTTGAAGTCATTGGCTTGATAAAACTGAAAACTCCAGGCAGCAAGTCAGGCAACTGAACCAAACCTATGGCATTCACTACCCAGTGAATGGCATAGGTTTAACACAAAATACACCCTTAGGATTGTTACTATGTGCCTACAATAGACACCAAGACAATCCAGTATGTGCAAGACCAGAAACAGGCAAGTTTAGTTCACCTATAGTCCAATGCATGCTGGGCAAGTAAACAGGTCACTCCAATAACTTGACACAAAGCTGATTTTTCTAGAAAGTCCAGTTCTCAGGGGGGAGAAAAAAAAAAAAAAAAAGTTTGACACCACAAAGAAAGTTTAAAGAGCTTTATTCCTCACAAATGGCACAGCCACCTCCAGAGACACATCCTGTAAGAAAAAGGCAAGTTGGAGTTTAATCCATGTCCACTAAATTAAAGAACTGAGTCAAATCACATTTTGCCATACCTTGAGTGCTTCTTCAGACTGTACAGCTAGGTGGGTTTATGCAAGCTTTTTGAATGGGTTCATGTTCCATCCAGCCTTCTGTGTCACCACATATTCTGGGGAGAAGCTGGCTTTTGACAGCAGAACCTTCCCTCGTCTGTAACCACTTTTGGACTGGACAAGGAGTTTTGGACGAGGATTTCTTGGTCTCTTGTCTTGCTGGGGAATGCCAAATTTCTGGATGCCATTTACCATGTTGTGCGTCTGACCCATTTGATCAAAGTTGAAGTTCCAGTCATCAATATCAGGAAAGTCCACCCAGTTGGAGGAAGACTGGGGTCCTACTACACTCTGAAACAAGTGCTTCTTTGGGGGAACAGAATACCAAGTTGAAGCCCCAGCACCAACATTACCTTGGCTGTACTGCTTGGCAGCATTAGAACTATAGCTTTGGGCAGGCTCAGTGTTCACGGAGGGATATTTGCCCAAGAATGTCTGAGGAGCATACCAAGTCAATGGTTCACCTACATCATTACTCTGGCCATATCTCCCTGCAGTATTGAAGCCTGCATAATTCCAAGAAGGAATAGCATTCACCCAGGAATGACTCAATTCCTTTCCTGCCAGGAGGTTGGTGCCACTTTGGCTTGGACTAGAACCAGAAATTAAGTTGGGGTGTACGGAACCAAAGCCCAAGGCAGCCATCCCATCAGTGCCGACAGCATTTCCAGACTTGCTGGAGTCTGAGCCAACAGATGATACAGCCCAACTAGTAGATGGGACAGGTTTGTAGGCTGCCATTTGGCCAGCATATCCAGATACCTCACTGAAGCTTGGTGAGGCTGAATTTGCACCCGTCGGAAGACCAGGGGTGAATGCTCCATGCCGGACTGCAGTTGGCTCATACTGCGTCACAACAACATTGTTACCAAAGTTTAGATGAAAGGAGTTTGGGTCAAAAGGTTCCACATCAGAAACACTTGGTGCATTTTCTCCAGAGGGAGGCAAATTCAGTGGCTCCATTACCACAGGTTTGTATTCAAGGCCAGTTGGCTGGTTATTTGAAGAATCAAGTTCACCCTCGTCAAAGGATAGGGTGGGAAGCTTATCAACATCCCCCACAAAGTTTTTCGTGGGAGCTTTCAGCCTGTAGTTACTTCCTGTTTGGAGAAATTATATAAGTGAAGGAACATTTAAAAAAACAAAAAAATTAAAGCTTTGTCATATGAAGACTGGAAAGAAAAAAAATAAAATTACCTTGCGGACGAGAAAATACAACACTGCTTGTTGACAGCAAAAAAATCCAAGACACCCTGTAAAGAGGAAAAACAAAACATCTTCATTCCCATTTTAAAAATAAAGCAAATAATGAAGGAAGAAAAAAAAAAAAAAAAGACAAACCATACCACAAGACGAGCCAAACATCCATAGCTGGCAACAGAAAAGCAGCACCCAGTACTCCCCAGCCACTGCAGTTTGGTACACCAGATTTAGACTTGAGATTAATCTCAAACCTATGTTGTACAGCATTCTGTTCCTTCCTAATATATGCTCCCCAGTTGCTACTTAGCAGAGACCACTGTCAGCTGGTGCTTTCAGACTAATTACTGATCATTGGTAACAGGTGTGGCAGCCTAGTGACACCACTATCTACACGATGGGGCACGTGGTAGCAGTTCTGCTTCATTAAGTTGGTTTCCTGACTAGAAGAATAGGAAGGGAAGATTTAAAAAATAAGAAAGATCACTCACTGACACTGAGATTATAATTAAATAAAATGAAATATACACACACACACGCATATGTGTGTATGTATTGAGAAAACCTCAGCACATGTTTCAATTGACAGATGTTTTGCTTTGACAAGATCCAGTAAAGTTCCTGATATTAGCAAGCTGTGGCCATTGTCTTTGCAAGTCTTGAAAATTCAATTTGATATTTGAGCTAGTACACAGAGACAGATGAATAGTTTGGGATAAGAAATGGTTTTCCTTCTCACCCACAAGTGTTTGACATACATGCACATACACATCTGAGACATGTTGTGCTCTTGGTTATATACGTTTAACATGCCCACTCATTTATAGAATAAATGTATTGAATACATATAAACAACATATTTAACTTTTCTAATTATTCCAAAGTAAGGATTTTGTGCACACTCAGAGGAGTGTGATGCATCCTGAAGTGAGCTGACAGGTGTATGCTCTTGAATGTTGATAGACTGTTATTGTTGCATATGAGAAATGCTATGCCTTTATTTGAAAACCACATAGTCTCAGACGATTAGATTATCTTTCTTCTTTCATTCCTTCCTAGCTTCAATGATGAATTACATTCTTGCTTATTGATGAACACTGTGAAACAGTATTGAGGCAAGAGACATGATGGTTATGGAATCATAGGACACACAATTTGCAATAAATTTTAGGATTTGTTAGTGAGTCTCTCAAATATTTTCTTTTGTGAGCAGAAACACGAGCAGTGGTGCCATACCATACCATCTTTATTTATAAAGCGCTTTCACACAACCACAGTTGAAACAAAGTGCTGTACATGGGAAGTACAATTTTAAAACATGACATAGAAACAGGTAAGACAATACAATACACATAAAACAGGAATAAAAAGAAACTAAAAAACAAGATGAATAAATTAATTAATAATCACTAACAAGACAAATAAAATCAAATCAATGTCTCATGCTGGGTTGAAAGCCAGTGAGTAAAAGTAGGTTTTCATATGTGTTTTAAAAATGGACACAGAAGAAGCCTGTCTGATATGTAGGGGCAGACTGTTCCACATCTTAATGGCAGCGATTGAAAAAGCTCTGTCCCCTCTGAGCTTTCGCTTTGATTTTGGTACAGTGAGGAGCAGCTGATCAGCTGACCTGAGTGATCGAGTAGGAACGTATGCCTGAAGCAGCTCTGTAAGGTAGGGAGGACCAAGACCATGCAATGATTTAAAAACAAGCTTAAAATGAACTCTAAAATGCACAGGAAGCCAGTGAAGTGAAGGCAGGACGGGTGTTATGCTCTCTCTCATACGTGTACCAGTTAAAAGACAGCTGCGTTCTGAACCAGCTGGAGACGTGAAAGGGACGACTGGCTAACTCCAAAATAGAGAGAATTACAGTCATCCAGCCGGGATGTAAAGAAGGCGTGGATTACTCGAAGTGCTCTCTTAAAATGGTAGTTGTATTGATACTGACATGTTGATAAGGATGACAATGTTACATTTGTGAGCCACACCAGTGTGGTAGAGTACAGTATCATAAGAGAATTTCACAGCTGTATGAGGCTAAGTTCATACTCAGAGTTTCTACATAAACCGCTTTGTGAAACGGACCCCTGCACTGTTGGATTTGAGAAATTATGAGAACACCCAAAGCTTTCAAGATCACTTTAGAATCATGCGATCTATCCATTTACAGTATTTTGCTCTGTCCTGCCATTATACATATGAAAAAGATCAGTGATGTCAAATGAAATGTGCTCTTTTTTTTGTTTTTAAATGTGCTTTTTGACTTCTGAAATGAACCTCACCTCATACAGGAGTGAAATTCTCTTATGATACTAAATTGGCTGGGCTTGGGTCAATGTAATGTTGATATACAAGTCCCCACAATTTTATTTCAAGCTCCAGTTTGTAAAGCCTAGGTTGATATAAGGAAATGTTATTTAAAAGGAAAAGGGTAAATGCCAAGAAGAATCTTTGTAAAGATAAATTTTGCCAGAACTGGGGTCAGTTTCAAAAAGGGGGTTATGTGGAAACTCTGAGTATGTTGAATTGGAACTCAGGGAAACTTGAGTTTTCCATTGCACAAAGCGAGGCTACTTAACCTCTGAGCTGGTTTCAGAAACTGAGGTAACTGACTCTCTGAACTAGACCTGGTTGGGAGCACTTTTACTTCAGTTTTACTCAGGATGCCTCCTGGACACCTCCCTGGTGAGGTGTCCTGAGACCCTGGGGAAACCCAGGACACGCTGGAAGGACTACGTCTCTAGGCTTGCCTTTGAACACCTTGGGATCGCCCGAGTTGAGTTGGAAGAAGTGGCCAGGGAAAGGGAGGTCTGGGCTTCCCTACTTAGGCTGCTGCCTACGTGACCTGACTCCGGATAAGCAGAAGAAGATGGTATGGTGTAGAACAGCTGCTCTTGAACCAAAAACTCAAGAGTTTGTGATCTCAGCATTTGTTGACTTTATTAGTTTTTTGACTGAGTTTGTTGTACCTCATTTTTCAAATTTGCCCCTGATCCATCACTTGAGATGAAATTGGAGAATTTAAATCTGGCATTTGAAAAAGAGATAAAAGCTTAAATAGAATAAAAATTCCACTCATACGTTCACCCATCCCTTTGAACTACAAGGGGGATACTTTACTGATAGAAGCCAAGTATGTGCCACCTCACATGTCCTAAAGTTTAAATCTTTATTTCTTGTGAGGGCACACTGTGTGCAAGTAAAGCAGACACTCAAAATAATGTCTTTTAAGACAGGTTTAATCCATGCCACAGCAATATCATGATTTAGTGTCAAACTTTAAGTCTTGCCATAGTGTTTGAGCATCCATCAGATATGTCCAGTAGCAATGTGGGTTTGTGCAGGCTCTCAGAGGGTTGCGGGTTTAGGCTCCAAGAATCTGAGGAATTTTGGATGGAGAACCCTACTGCGGTGGTAAGGACTTTCAGACTGGACAAAGAAGTTTCTGTGAAGAGGCTGAGGTCGGGCTGGAAGATACACTCTCTGGGGAAACCTGATTTTCTTGGTTCTGGTCACTTTGGCTTGTGGCTGATAACTCACTTGATAATTTTTGATGTTGCAATCTTTGCAGACACCAGAAGAGGAGGGAAATCCCATCTGATCTTTGTAGGAAGGCTGGAGTCCCTGTGAGCTCTGAAATGAAGGTTTCTGTGCTGGAGAAGCATACCAAGATGAGGACCCATATCCAAAGTGACTACCATGGCTGTACTTCTCAGTAGCATTAGGAGCATTGCTTTGAGAAGGCTTAGCATTCAGTGATGGATACTGGACTGACATTTTCTGTGGCCAACTTGATGGCCCATCACCAATGTTTCTTCGGCCAAGTTCTTCTATAGTATTCAAGGATGCATAATTCTTTAAAGGTTTTGTATTCACCCGGTGGCGTTGACCCGATGGCTGCTTTATTGTTGGGCTATATGTAGGTGCTGCATAGCTTTTAGAATGCCCAGTACCCTGAGGATGATACTGAAATGCTCTCCCAAAGGGAAGATTGGGTTTATTGCTTGCACCGCCTCTGCTTGGACTGGAGCCAGAGTTGAACCGCTGGTTTAAGGATCCAAAAGCTAAGGGAGCCACAACATCACTGCTAGCTGGTCTAGGCTTGTTAGATACAGAACTACCTGTTGACACAGCCACAGAAGTGGACTGGAAAGGGTTATGGGCAGCCATTTGGTTACCATAGCCAGCTACCCCACTAGGGCTTGGAGAGACTAACCTTCTGCTTGTAGAATATGTTAAGGGATTTGACTCAGGTTGGACAGCTGCTGGCTTGTACTGTGTCACAGCAATCTGGTTGCGCAATGGAAATGTGAGTGGGTCAGAGGGGTTTGACACCCAGGGCCTTGACCCACCATTTACAGTGGCCTCCACATTGTGAACACCTAGTGCGTTAGGCAGGCTTTGTCCATAAGGTTGCAAATTCAGTGGCTTTATTGAATAAGGTTTATTGTTGCCTGAGTAGACAAAATGAGTTGGCCGGTTATTTGAAGCCTCCTTTTCACCCTCGTCTAAAGATAGCGTCTTTCCAAATGATCTAACGCTGAAGAGGTTTTTTGTGTCAGCTGGTAGTCTGTAATGACCCCCTGTTGAAAAAAAAGAAAATTGGATAAAGTTGCACTAAATGAAGTTTTATGTAATAAAAAAAACAAATACCTTTTAAAGCAGACAAAACGGCACTGCTCCTCAACAGCAAAGAAACCCTGTAAGAGGCAAATTAACATATAAATGCCCTTTGTACTAAAAATCATTGAAATAAATCACCCATTGAGAACAAAGCATACCACAAAAAGAGTCCAAAAGCCATGGCTTTCAGCCAAAAAAAGCCCCACCAGACACTCTTTAGCCAATTTGGCTTGAGGAAAGCAGATCTAGATTTGAGAGAATCTCAGTCCTATAAATTTTGTTCCTCTGCCTCACCTTAATATACATTTTCCCAGTTTTTACTCAGCAAAGGAATACTGTCAGCTGGTGCTTTCAGGGTAATTAGTGATCATTGCTAAAAGGTGTGGCAAGTAAGTAATACCATTAGTTACACTCTGGCTCAGTTGGTGGCAGTAATGTGCCATTAAATTGCTTGTCCAACTGGCAATAAACTTAAAATGTAAAGAAGAACCACTATCAAAGAAAATATTAAACTGCTTCCTTTCATTACAAAAGAAGATAATCTTGAAATGTTTGGCAGGTGAAAAGATGAGGGAAGAAGGCAGCAAAGATGTATCCAGTGGGAATGGATTTTGAGTCTTCAATGGGGTTGAGGAAATATTTCACTTCTACTAAGTATTGAATAAGCTGATGTTAAGACTGGTAAAAAATTTAACTGGCTGGTTGACCCTGGGACCAACTATACCCACCACACCACAGTAAATCTCTGCCATGGGAAAAGAAAAAGACAAAGAAATAAACAGAGTTTGACAGATCTAACGTATCTATCTATCAGACCCAACTTTCTAGTAAGCAAATAATACACTAGTGTATTATTAGTGTATTCATCGTTTCAGAAAGCACCACGTGAGCGTAAGTGAGTGTGTGTTAGATGGCTTGCCACCATGGTGGATACTCTGCTCTTCCCCCTTGCTCCCCCTCCCCAGCCTTTGAAGTTGAGTGTCTGTGAAAAAATGACTGTGCCATCTGGAGAGTTGAGAACCCACTGCTTGGAGGAGAGTCCTATGTCTGGGCACGAGAAATTTGAGAGATCGAGGGAGAAGCTGTTGGACAGAGAAGAAGAGAAAAGCAAAACAATGTACAGCATGTGGAAAGTAGTTTACAAAAAGGCAGAAATGAGTGTGTAAGTGCAAGACCAAAAAAGAAAAAAAGCGGTATTTACAGTTGCATGAGTGGAAGAGAGGATGAAGTGAAAAAAGGGCTTTTACACATCTTGACTTCTTGCTGTTTGGCACAGATACAGCAAAAAGTGTGACATTTCAGAGCTGAATGAAAACTGTTGGAAGCTGTGCTTACATGGTGACGGACTGTCAGCTGTGCTTAAATTAATGTGAGAGTGTGTGGTAACATGTGTGTGGTTCTTCAAACTATCTGATGTGAAAAATTCAGGCAACAGTTTAGAACAATAATTGATATTATGGCCACATGGGGGCAGATGTTGATGAGTCCTAACTTTAAACTTATCCTTAAACTAAGAATGGCAAGCACAATGCAGCTGCCAGGAAAAATGTATGTTTCTGAAACCATGGTTACCATGGGATATGACTCTGAACTAAACCTGGCTGACATCAGGTTTACTTCTACATATCAAATTTCTTTCTGTCTCCTTAACTGCATAAAGCTGAAATGGGATCAGTTTCATCAGACAATAGGATATGCTATATGACATAACAATATTTGGAGACATTGGAGCAATAACATGTTGCATTTGCGTCAGGAAAGTATGCTGAGGTTCCAAACAGTTAAGTGTACTGTGGTCAAGCCAGCCGTCACTCGTTATCTGCACAGAAAAATGGTGGACCTACATGATCTTATCCTTCCATGCATCGCAAATATCACCCAACGTATGCCTGTATATGTATGTATATGTGTGTGTGTGTGCATGTATAGGTGCTATATGAATAAATTGAATTGAATTGAACAGTATATATATGCATATGTGTGTATATACACACACACACAAGAGTTTTTTTCCTCCAGTAGCCACAAATGTAACAATCATCAAAGCAAGGAAGGATTTCGGTTAATCAACATGATTTAAAAGTTGATTTCATTAATTATTTAAAACAACTTCTTATTAGTATTCTGTTTCAACTTACTGCAACCATATTCTCATCCTTGAATTATTTTTTCTTTACCAAGGCGAAATGTTTTTAAAGTGAATACAGCTGAGCCTGTACTGCTCGTGTTACCTGTCCCAAATATGTTTTTAAACTTTATCTTCAATTGCTTCAGTTTTTTTTTTTTTAATGACAATTTCACCTGACATGAAAAATTTAATGAATTACATTCACTTGCATTGTCAATTCTCCCACATCAACTATCTTTCTTTCACCACTGCAGCTGTTTCTGTGCGAAGCCATGCAATTGCAGTAAAAGCTCTAATTCAATGAAAAAGAGTAAAGGTCGGCTTCACAAACGAGGTTTAATGAACTCCGAGTCAAAAAACTAACTTGGAGTCAGAACAGCTGTTCAGAGCTGGTTCAGGTAACTCTGAGCATGTTGACTCTGAGTTACCATGACTATAAAAAGCCGTCGTCAATGGAGCTCTGATACTGTGATTCACCATGGCAACGCCAGTAAACGGAAGAGATCAGAAGAGATTTTATTGCAGCCACGTGGCTTTCTGCAGTAAGAAGACTATGATGATGGAGGAAAAGACAGTTGATGAGGGAGAAATGACAGAGTGGATGTGTAATTCAAATATTTAGTGGCAGGTGAAATCCTGCTTGCATGAAAAAAAAGAAGCTCTTTAACAGCTGAGGATGAAGTACAGATAACTCAAACACAACAGGCTTGGTTGTATTCACTTATATTTTGGAGGAATGGAAGAATCAAAAAGGGAAGTCATTCAAGGAGCATCGTTGGGAATATGAGTGAAGTCAATGCATCCAGTCATAATGGTAAATCCTAAAGGGAAATGTCTTTAATCACAGAAGTGGAAGTAGGATACTAGTAGAATTATTTTAAACAATTAATGGTATCAACTTTTAAATCATGTTGATCACCCGATGACATAGTGTCTACTGGGAAAAGTAGAAGAAATAAAAAAACAGGACATGTGCATGTTTAGAGGAAAAATAAGAGAGGGGAGACAGTTCTGCTTCATTAACTTTTCTGAAATAGAGTAGAGTATGCAGGTATCCCCGTCATTATGAAGAAAACTGACTGACAGAAAAGAAACCAAAAAAAATAAAAATCTGCAAGGTGTCACAAGTCTTGGCTGGTTTGGCAGCATTAAACTATCTATTGTGATCATCAACATACTTTACTGATGCAAGTGTGACATGTGTGAAAAATTATCGTTATATGATGGATTGTCTGATGACATTAAACTCGTTTCAGCTTCATGAAGGGGAGGAGACAGAAAGTAACTCTGGTATGTTGAAATAAAACTGCTGCCAGCAGGTTTATTTCACAGTCATGAGTTAATTAAAAGACCACATGTAGTTAAACCACTTGTGCTTCCTTTCACTTATTTTAAAATCGTCGCTATGTACTGTTTGACTGGAAAAATATTCCAGTTTTCATAGTTGATTATATTTGAAGCAGTGATCCATGAGACCAAAAACAAAAGATAAACAAAAACAATACGAACATAATCAGTAATTTATCATAGTGAAGGTAACTTGTTCAATTAATCCTGATCTTGATTTGAGGTCATGATTGATTTAACATCTCCACATTTGCAATCAACCCAGTTGTAGCTGGGTTGATCATATGAACTCCAGCCAATTTGCCTACTCTCTCATCTTCAACCCAGTGACTGTCTACTTCTCATTAAGTTGTAATTATTGAGTGTTTATCACTTGCACACATTCGAGCGTTGGGTGTAGGTAGCCCCATCTCTCAGGGGGGCATTTGTTACTGCTGTGGGCGACATCATGCATGTGTCAGTTTGCATGACCAGACCTTCAGTGAGAGTGTCACCCAGCCCAAATGGCAGCGTAGGTGTAGAGGCAATCACTCAGAAATGAGCAATGAACCTCATTAAGCAGTGAAGGAGCCGAAACGTGGGGGTGTTGAAACATGAGAGCAAAAACTGTATAACTCCTGATGGGGGGCCCCAAACAATAAACATCTTATTAACTGCAGACTGAGATGCAGCGCTGAAGCTCGCAAGTGATGCTTTTATGATCTGAAGGATACTCGTACCTTGCTCTACTTTGCAACAGTGGCCTGATCTTTGTTAATTAAGTAAATCTTCTTTTGGTTGTTTTGCAAAACAGATCGAAGCTTTTTTACTCGTCTTTTTTATCTGAAAATTATTTGTCGTCTAGAAAATTATTTGCAGAGTTTTAACCACTCATTAATGCCCAAATGTGAAGCTATATGGAAAAGAAACACTGAAAAAAAAGAGAAAAAAATGTGTCCCCGATCATCACTGACATGTGACAAACCACGTTCTACTCAACAAATAAATCTTATAATGTATTTTAAATTATTAACATCCGAGACCTCTAACTTCAGATGTCTGGTGAAACCTTTTTGCAGCTTAGAAATCTTCAATATTTTCTTCATCCTGCTGCAGCCTTTTCAATTTCACTTCAAATTTTGCTTCAGAAATCAGTTGAGAGTCATCAAGCTTAGTGCCGAGGACGAATGTGCTTGGGACTAATTAAAAATGCTGAATATGTTGAAATCACTGAAACATTCTTTAATATATTTTTAAATCCTCTGCCAGCTCAATGGCATTAATTAACACCAAGAGTGGAAGCTTAGCTGGCTGGGTAATTATGTGCAACTCTGCTTGTCCCTTCTCCACATTTGTCTTCGTGGTGTTGAGTATTGGCTCCCTCTGTTGGACCCTCCCTCCTTGTCTTTCCTTCTGGCTGTCACCCTCTGCTTTCTCTCCACTCCTCGCTTGACTACTGTAACAACAAAGTGGGCCATTTCCATTTTGTTATCATGGTAACAGCTCTTCTGGGCATTGTCAAAGTGAGTTTTATGTTATCAGATCACATCCGCTCTCTGTGATTAGTCTCATAGTCTTCTCCTTCCTTGATTGTATTCACCCAGTTTTAGCATCGACATGGAGGTGTTTTGTATTTATATGCAATTCCCGGTATAATCAGAATACTATAATCACAAGAACACAAGAATTACGAGAAAACTATAGTTTAGCTCTTTTTTTCTCTCTCTCTCAGTACTACTTGCGTGTTTCAGAGGTTACTGAAGTCACACAATGTCTAGAAATATTACAGTGTACTGGTGGCTTGTCAAATTATATTGTCCCTGAAAGGCTTTTTGAACTGTATGGCAAAATACAGAGTGACACAAGACTTTGTTCTCCGTCATCTCAAGAGGATTGTTACAGTCGAGGTATGAGAAGCCTCATTCAGTATAGTGCTGAAAGGCTGTGATTAGGAGACATATGTTTTCGTTTTTCTTGTAAAGGTCAGCAGTTATATGAGGTCCTAAGGAACTCTCTCTCGCACTCTTTTGTCCAAAATCCCACAGATTCAGCACAAAAGCTTAGTTTTCAACCACATTTTTGCACTTCTGTTTATAGCAGCCACTTTTCGGGGGGGGGCGTTGGGCAGGCAGCATCAGGTAATAATTACTTTCTGATCATTTTGAACCACAAGCTGCAAATCAGCTTTGGATTTAATCAAAACATCTATAAGATTGCATTTTAAAGCAGAAAAGAATCTACTCATTCATAATAAAATATGTATTCTCTTATCACAAACGGAAATGACTTCTGAATGCAATCACTCTTTAGTTCAGTCCTAACCCTTCGACTTGAAACACCAAAGTCACACACTCGTGCTAAAATCAAGAGACCCGGGCAACAACAGACCAGGGAGTTGTCGAACTTCAAAGTTCGACAACTCCCTGTCAAAGGAGTCAGTTGACTTTGAAGACATTTAATTGGAGTTCACTTTCAAATGTTTCATGTAGCACAATTGAAGATTTAGAAATTTGGTTGCTTATTTCTCATCAGATTAGTTAGAGGCAGACTTTGATGGGCTGCTGCGGTGAACTGGAAGAAAATTAGCATCACCTACATATTGGAACACAACAGACATTCATGCTCCTCCTCCTTTTCCCCACAGTTGGACTTCAGAAGAAAACTTTATGATTGTGTTCTTCTCAGAAACCACTGTTCCAGGGAGTTTTTTTTTTTTTTTTTTTTTTTTGTGGAAGGGTTGGAAATTCTGTTCATAATGATGCAGATAAACAATGGAAGAAAAGTCTGAACTGTTAAAAAATGTGTCTCATGTGGTTCGGAGGCCCATGCCTTCGGCCACTACTTGTCCTGAATATGGCCCCTCCTGCTGGTGGTGGGCCAGCAGGGGGGCGGTCTCGCTCCATGGTGACTCTGACAAGGAAGAGTGCCCTCTGTGGGTTTGAGAGGAGGTACTACCTTAAGTTCTTGTTCTTGTTCATGAGTGAGGGAAGGATGGAGGGAGAGATTGATCAGCAAATCGGTACAGCGTGCAGCACTAGTCTGATCTTTTTATCGGCCTGTTTTGGTGAAGAGGGAGTTGAGAGAAAAAGGCGAGGCTCTCTGTTTTTCAGTCGATTTCTGTTCCAACCTCTACCTGTTACCGTGAACTGTGGGCAACAAAAAGAATGAGATCGTGGTTTGAAGTGGCTTTCCTCCGTGGACTGGCTGGACTCTCCCTTAAAATAAATGGTGAGAAGTTCTGCCTGTGGGGAATTGAGTCACTGCTCCTCCACATTACAAGAAGTTAGTTGAGGTGGTTCAGGCATTTGGTTTGGATGCCTCTCTAGGAAGGTGTTTCAGGCATTGTCCAACCAGGTGGAGACCCCGGGCCTGAAGTCCAGATCCAGGAAACGCTGAAGAGGTTACATCTCTTGGCTGGCTTAGGAAGCCTGTCATTTTCCTCTGGAAGAGATTCTTGGGAGAGAGAGGTCTGGATCTGTGGTGTCACAATACCTTACCTTAATTAGTTTCATAATATGTCCCCTTTAAATACATTCAGCATTTTAATATGTGCCAATGTAATTTTAATCTGACTCATGCACACCCACAGTATTCTTTGCTAGATTTGTGTTTGGGTAATAAGTTGCAAGCAGAAATTCCCCTGACTGTCTCTCCCACTCAGAACACGCCTTGTGTCATCTCTCACGAAACAGTTAGTGATTTGCAGAAGAAATTCTCCATACCTTTTTGTCATCTTCAGTAGCTACTGTAAACTTCTTCCTCTTGCCAGATATGCCACTGTGCTGTGCCAAAGTTACCATGGTAACAGCGCTTGGCCCTCACTCAACCTGTTATGCTCCAAATATCTGCCAACGATACCCCAGGCAAGCTCTTCCCCCTTAAAAACCCATCACACAAAGCACCGCTTCCTCCAAGTAATCCTTAAATGATGATTCAACACGGGAGCGTGGCATACGTTCTCAGCTTCCATTTACACAAATAAAGAAGGGTCTTAATAGCTGCGACAATGCTTTTGTGACCCTGTCTGGGTGGATGCTTTCTGATCTTTTTTGACATTTTAAATCAAGATGTGAATTAGGCAGTGAAATCCCAGACCTGCAGCACTTCTTTATCACGCCTCAGGGTGTAGAAAAAAAAAAAAAAAAAAAACAGCCAGGAGGACACTATTTCATATTTTATACCCAATCCATGACTGACTTGCTGCAGCACTGACAGCCACAAGTGCAATATTTTCGTTTTAACAGACTGTCTGAGCAGATCAAGTCACAATGTTTTGCTTGCATAATACTGTGTCATCTGGTGACATTAAAAGGGGTCTTTTTGGAGGCTCTGCAGCATTACTCAGCTGAGAGTGGGTAGTTAATTGTTGGGGAGCTGCTCGCGTGTTTTTGCTGAGACACAATGCTGTGTAATAAGATGACACATTCTGTTCCTTCATAATCTCTGTTTTAACAAACAAAGGCAAAAGAGCAGTTGTAGAGGCCTCAGAGGGGGGAATCTTTGAGGAGCAATAATAATAAAGATGTTAAATTAGAAGAAATTCTGTGTGATTCTTTGGAAAAACAACAACTTGTTTGGCTGCTTTTGTCTGTACAGTCTGCGTAAACAACATTAGAGAGTGGGAGAAGCATCGCAGCACTGTGATTCAATCTTTGCAGTTTCCAAAAATTGGTACAAAGAGCCACAAACACACTCTGTCTTACAATGAGCATCAGTTTTTTTTTCCTTTTCCGACACATCCAACACTGTTCTTCCTTTTGCGTTCATTTTGTTTGTTTTGACCCATATGCTGATGGACACAGTCTGAGCACCCACTCAGAGTGGCCCATGCGTTATTCCGGCAGCGCTGAAGACGGCTGCATGAACCCCTCCTTCATCCATAATAGATTTGCACCAATGATTTATATAAAGGACACAATCAGAGAATAACAGATGACCTACATTCGAGCCTCATTCAGCTGTCACGATAATCTATAACCCTGTCACCCTGTCTGATACTCAAAGTGAACAGATCAATACAGCTAGTGTGTATTTGTGTGGATCGTGGAACGCCCAGCTGTCTGTTCAGGGCGTAAAGGCTCTCCCCTCTGGGAATAATATGTAGATATGCTCACCTCTACGCGTCTCACAACTCCAGCTGTGCTTAATGATTCGGCAGTGATTACAACCGCAGCTATTTTGGGAACGGTTTAAGTGAAGATATCAGTCTTGACCTACATAAGGTGAGCACAACTCGCGAGGATTTTAGCCTCCCTGAGTCTGAGTTTTATAACTGTCGACTCCTCAGACTGCTTGAGAATCTATGGGCAAAAAAAATCAAAACAAAACAAACCTTTTGTGCTGTAAATCATGGGCAGAACAGTTAAGCGATATAAATAAATTATCTTGATGCGTCAGTCCATATCATTAGTCAACCTGAAAAGAGGACAGTATGATGAAGTTTGATGAGCCAACCCCTGCAGTAATGTACATGTGTAAGTCATCCATGTCTCTAGATGTCATTATTCAGTATTTACAATCCAGAAAAGTTTCAGGGCAAACATTCAAATTACAGGTTTTCTTTTCAACAACTTTTCGAACTGACAAAAGTATTAACTTAAGAATCACATAATGCAAAGAAAATTTGAGGATTTACAGCAGTGAGAAGCCAGAACTAGTGGTCATATGAAAGATTTTAGCAAGTTTACATCAACTGTGCTGTCAAAGTTCAGTTTCCGTTGCTGTAGATGCAGGTGTCTGTCTTATACTTGACAGGTTGAGTCTGAGAAAAGCAATGAAAAAGATGCAGAATAAGAGGGAACGCTGAAGGTGGACACATGGGACTTTCCCATCCTCGGAACATTATTTTTGCTATTTCTGTACAAGGACAAAGATGCAAGGAGACAGGGCAGCAGGGAGAGCGAGGGAGAGGCAGAGGGATGGTGAATGTGTGTGCCAGTTTTCTGAAGCATGTGCACCTCCTTCCTGCTCCCGCTGTGTGAGTGTGTGCGTATGCATGTGTGTGCGTGCCATTTGAGGGTCACCCAGTAAGAGACTGCTGCGCTGCTCTTAGTCATCCTCACACCTCACTCCCCTTTTACCTGACGGCCCATCTGTCTACATGTTTTAACACCAGAAACATTCCTTTCTGTAAACAATTTAAAATGTGCAAATCTTTATGTATTTATACTCACTTTTCTTCTGCTTGCTGAGAGGCGATATATAAATAAATTGAGCTGAAGTGCAGCTGTAACTGAAGTTTAACAGATTGATTGATTTTTTTTTTGATTGAAGGCTGCAGGAAAAAACATCAACTCTTATTCTGTTGTCTAGTCTGCTTTAAAATACTAAGTCAAGGATGGCTGAGAGGCTTTTTTGCTGATCATTGGTGCTGAAATTCAGGGAGAGAACAATAAAGGGGAAGCTGCGAGTTCAGCCATTTAAAAAAAAGGAAACGTTAGAAGCAAGTTAAAAGAAAAGCCGGAGTCGAGCTAGACTCAGGTTTAGTTTTGAACGTGGGGTTAAAAATGTTAGAACACAACATTCTTCTGTCTAAAGCCAAATCAGAAACTCTTCTGGGTACTTTTATTGCAGTCGTTAAGGACTGATTGTTGCAGTGGTCACCCACAGAAGAACATGCAGTATCTCTACAACGGTGGCTTCAAACCTTAGCTGCAAGTGTGTTGAATAATGCCAGAAAGTACGCGTATTTTACCAGTCTTCAGAATTGATCTGAAGACTATTACATTGCCCCCAATGAGCTTCGGTCTTATTTACTTATTTATCAGATTTGCCTCTGGTCAGGGTCCCGTAATTAAACCCAACATCAGGGCAAAAACCCTCAGTGAGGCATCCTTTTATTAAGATTATGTCCCCTGTCGTGAGAGCAGCCCTTGTGAAAGCCTGAGGGCAGCACAGGATAATGACTCACCTCAATTCTTTTCTCTTCTTTTATTTTTCAACTACTTGAAATTTATTTCCTCACTTCAATTTTCTATTGTAATCGTATTCTTATTTTTTCTATTTCCCAACCTGTGCAAATGTATGAAATCCATTTGAGACTGTGTTTCCTCAAACTAAATAATGAACGGGCTTATTATTTGTTCAGATTTCACAAAACGTGAATTGTCCAGTGTTACCATGTATGTCCAGAAATTGCATATGCTGTTGATAATCTACTCAGCTAAATTTTGATAATAACCCAAACTTTTACAACTTTTCGACTGACATGCCTTGCTTCGTTAAGCAGGATAGCGCGCACATTTGCAGAAATCGCTCTTATTTTTCTCTGTTTCATACGTACATCTGACATCTTCTTACGTCATGCTCCCTTTTAGCGAAGGAGATGTGGGCGGAGACATTCTGACTCTTAATTGAGGGACTCTGTAGTGTTTCCTTTCCCAGCCTCTCTGCTCAATATAGCAACAGGCACCACAGGGGAGAATCAGCCCTTTGCAACCATGTTTTTTCTGGCAATTGCATGCTGAAGTAGAAGGAATTTAATCCTTTGATCTGAGGTCTTGGAAACCCTCATCTCTGGGGTTTATAAAACTACAAGGGACACTTATCTAGATTCTGTGCATTTTGTTGTTTGTGTGTGAGAAGATGCCAAGTTGGATAACTCCTGGTTTAGACTCTTAAAATGAAAAGTATAACAAATGAAAGCCAGAATGCCCAGAGTGGAATAGATTCCTGTCATTTAGGTGTGTAGCTGCTGTACTAAATGAACTGAATCAATATGAGGTGAGTGAAATGGCTTAAATAGTAAATGGCTTATACTTAAATAGCGATTTTCAACTGTATTTGTAAAGCACCAAAGCACTTTACACTGTAGAGCTTCACCCATTCACGCACACATTCATACGAGTGTCGGCGGAGAGACTTTGCTGGTCCGATGTGTAGGGATGGGAATCGAAAACCGATTCTTGTTGAGAACCGGTTCCCAGTCTTTCAAATCCTTGGAATCGTTTGACAAATTTGTAAATGTTTCCCTTATCGATTCCAGTGGGCGCGAATGACGTCACCGCGCATGTTGCGTAGTCTATGCAACATGTGTGACGAGTCCAGTGCAGCCATTAGTCAATGATAAACATGGCACTGAGGCGGTACAAACGCTCGAAAGTCTGGTTACACTTCACTAAAAAATACAAAAACAGGGCAACTTTCAATATTTGCAAAGTGGATATTTCATCAAAGGGAGGAAATACCACCAACATGCAGGAACATCTGCAGACACACCATGCAGTAACTATTAATGAATGTTGTGTTTTTGATCTGCTCTGGACTAACTAGTGATTCATTGGATTTGACTTGATTGTTTTTATCACTGTCTGACGTAGTTTTAATTTTGAGTGTTCAGCTTATATTTCATTTTAAAAAGGAGAATTTTAATTTCTATTAGAAAAATGTTGGACATTATTTGTTTTATTATAATTAATATTTTATATTGGTGATGCTAATTGACCTGTTTGTTGTCCTTTTTTTTCCTAATGAGAACTGATAAGGGAATCAATAAAAAAAATGAATCGTTAAAGAGAATCAAAAATGGAATTGGAATCCCTGCCGATGTGTAGGATGGATGTTTGTGGGACGGAGGGAGCTTACACTTTTTCTTGAACTGCAACTGTTGTGTTTAAAAGGATGCTTTGTTTTATATTGACTTAACACTACCTGGAATATGTCACACAAAGCTTGGGTATTTCTTGAATTAAAGCACAGAAATATGCCCCCGCCTTCCAAACAGCACATTTATTATCAGTTTTTCTTTTAACACTAGTGTATGACATTTTATCTTCCAGTCACAGATGATGGTCCCATATTTGTGTGAAAATGAGATAGAAAGGCTGCAAAGTGTCTGTTGGTTCACCAACAGGAGGAAGAGGGTTCAGTTATGTGTTATGAGGAGAGTTAGTGGCATGTTTAGTTAAAGTAAACACTTTGTGTGTGTGTGTGTGTGTGTGTGTGAGTTTTCAGACTTGCTGCAACAACTTGTACCTCATCATAAGCTCTCAAAAAGAGCTACACAAGGTGTTGGTGTATTTCTTGGACATTCTACAGTGCACGACCTTATTTCTAACCTCAACTAACTGTGCCATGAGGTTTATTTAAAATGAAATTACGCATTGAACATCAAAGTTATTGTTACACCTTTAGTTCTCAAGGTTTGTCTGGCATGAGCATGTGGTCTGGATAATGTATCCATGTGTTTTAGTCACGAGTGTTCCCAGGCTCTGCAGTAGCTCTTGCTGGTACAAAAGCGCCAACATGTCTCTGTGGAGCAGAAATAGTAAGCCATACATCAACCCCACCCCACATGGCAACAGGCACCAGGACTCATCGACTACACAGACACACACATCTGCACTGAAGCTCTGCTATGTTCTCTCATATCATTCTCTGTAGTCTCTTTCCATCTAGCAGATGTTGCAAAAGCAGATCATCGCTGCAACACTCTTGTAGGCTCTGTTATACAAACTGAGTGTCAAATAGACATTGTAGCCTTGACAAGTCAGTTCAGACTGTGCCAACAACTCTTTGTTCCTTGGTGGCTGCACGGACAGAGCAGATCTGTTGGGAAAAGTGTGGTGGTGAAAGCTGTTGAGAGAAAAATGAGCAGCTCTTCACCTGGAAACTAGAGAGGAATAGTAAGAAGCATAGCTGCAGAGAGAGAGGAGGTTGAGAAGTGGGCGTAATTGTGTAAAAGTGAGGTTAACTGTATATGTATTCATCTCGCTACAGAGACGAGTCAGAATGAAGACTATGCTTCAAAACCACTTGTCCTACAACACCAAGTGCAGCTTTATTGTCTTTTTTTGCCACTGCATGCACTTGTGTTACAGTAAAGAAGGTTTGCTTGATAACTTGACTGCAAACTCAAAAAAAAAAGGAAAAAAAAACAACAGCTTTGCATTTATTAAGCATAATTCTGTGCTTAGCTTGACATAAGCTCTAGCAGGGTCTTTACGAACTACCTTCACCTTAATACTAGTAGAAAGTAGTGACATCTAACAGCAAAGTTGCAGAACTACCTCTGTCTCATCCTCTGTGGGTGGAACTGTGGTAGCCACGAAAAACAGGGAAAATCGGAAAAACGCAAAAATGTGGGAGGACCACTCTAGAGCCAGTGTTTGGTTCATTTCATTACATACTGTGCTTTCATTTTTTACAGTAACACACACAGTTTGTTACTGTTTTTAATTATTGAATTTCTTAAAACTTAATTTGTAAGGTCTTTGCAGCTACTTCCTAAAAGTCGTAGTTTTGCTCGTTTATCGAAGTGTCTTTGACATCCGTATTTATTTTCCAATCTCTTTCAGAGACAAAGAGAAAATCCAGCCACCTGGCTCTTTTAAAACTTAATCCCAGTTAATATCATTGCAAACAACGTAAGCTGCTTGAACCATTTGTAGAGTTGACCAGATGACATATTTTCAGACCTACGTGGCCTCAAATGAAGTGATAGGGTTGGGTCATGTCATGAGGTTTTCGTTTGGTCGTTGAAAAAGATTAAGGGTGCTTAAGGCTTTTGCACAGCACTGTTGGTCTCTCTCAGTACAAAAAAATGCCTGAACTCTGAAGGACTGGTCCAGAGCATGGTAACAAACATACCTTTATAGGTCAAATGTGACTTTAACATCATTGCTTTTATGAGAATATACTCTTGTACTCTAATCCTGAATATGTATAGTATCCATCCTGGAATTAGAGGAATGACATCATGAAACCCAGAAGAAATGGGCTAATTTGGCTGCATGTACTCGTGTGTGACTTTTATCTGCTTGTGACAGTCTCCATGTTTGTTCTTGTGGGAGAAAAGGATGGGGTGTCAGTCCTTTTGTTTTAACTTTTATCCTGGATTGAAACATCAACTTTGGCATTTATTAAAATTATTATTAAATTATATTTACTCTGCATGACCACAAAGCACTTTAGTTGGTTTTCCTTGATTGGAGTCACTGGATGAGTACGTCAACTTCCAGTTAATTTTCTATTTGTAAAAGAGAAATTGTACATGAACTCTATGATACAGTCCACCGTTTACTTGTGTGATGTGTCTGCTGTGTGTCGTTCGCAAACCTACACAGGTTGTAATTCTATATGTTGAACGTATTTATCACCAGATTTATCACCAGATTTCTATCAGGTACCGACCTTCTTCATGACTCCATGTTGGTTCACTCACTGCTAATCCTCCAGGAAGTCTATCAGTATTTTATGTGTGATTCTACGCTTTCAGTTCTGTGTGCTTTCTCACCTGGATGACCTCACCAGAGATTGCCAGAAAAGTTGAATTGTGACCATTTCTTTTGGTCCTTTTATTCTGTTACAGTTCAACAGTATGTTACCTTTACGTGGAGGCCACAGGTAAACAATTAAGAGGGTGTCAGAAGAGATTGCTTTAGAAGTCGAAAAGTACATTCGACATCATGTATCATTTCTATGAAGATAAAAGCAGAAAGGGCGAGATATGACTAGAAACAAAAAACATATATATACCGTGTAATTCTCAGTGCTTTTGGGTAAACTCAAAAGTCCAGCAGAGCAGGCAGTGCTGTGAAGTTTTCAAACGCTTCCAGTGGGTTTCTAGTGTTGTCCTGAGGATGGAGCAACACTGCAACTCTGCTGGGCTGCAGTGTTTCTACTCCTGGTGGGACCCAGTGGTTAGTCTGTACTTGAAAACCAATCTTAAAAACATATCCCAAATGCATGTACTGCAGATTTGTTCATGAGAAAAAGAATCCCATGATGCAATATCTCGTGTTCAGTATTTAGAAACACTATCTCGCTGCTTTGACCAAAAATATTACTAGTTATAAAGGGTGTGATAAAATATCGATACAGCGATATATCGTGATACTTATTTTCACGATATATACACTGATTTCTGACTCCAAATATCGACTAAAAACGGATGCTGTCACTGGCAACAGAAACTGACATGCATTTTTAGAATTGCTGTAACTCTTCAAGCATTCGCGCTAGCGATGTTATTCAAACATTAGTGGCATTACAGCAGTGGCAGTGGCACTCTTGCTATGTTGAGTTGTTCAGAAGGGTGAAAAAGAGGATCAGCGGGAGAGACAGCAGATGAGAAAGAGCAAATAGCGAACATTTAGCAGTGTTTTAGAGAGCTTTAAAAATGCCTTCTTTGCTTATAGTATTTTCATGGTTCTAAATGATGATGATGATTTTAATGGTTGTTTTCATGGAAGTTTTGACTGGTGTTTTGCCATGTTTTGCCATGTTTTTTCCCCTCCCATTTTCTGCCTGCTTTTGCAAAGTTAATCTATTTGGAGTCAGTCAGCCTTTAGCATGAATTCATGAAGACAGAGAACTCGGTTTAGAATGAAAGAAATACAGTAAATACTTTAGAGAAATCTGAAACAGTTCTCAGGGCCCAGTTACCTCTTATTATACTGCCAAGTGGCATTAATTATCAAATGCATATTCAAAATAGTTGTTTTATGGATAGCATCATTAGTAGTGTACATAGTGGAGGAAACAAAATGTAAAGGCAAACCTTTGGACCTGTTCACCTACGTTGTTTATATGTTGCTGAAAAGTCAAATAGTTGGGCTTTTTTTTTCCTTTTTGTTATTTCACACAGTTTAATGCATCTATAACATGTAAAAATTTATTTCTTAATAGATTTTGAAAGTTTAACTTATCTTGAAAAATTGGGCAAAGGAATTCATAAAAAAAAAACAAAAAAAACTTTTTTTTGAGAGATTTATTCATTTGAAAAAAAGAGGGAGAATAGGACCAGGCGGATAGACTTTGAAGAGTTAATAAAATTGAAAAACATGGTTTAAATAGTAATCCTGTAGATGTTGCAGTATGGCTCGCTGCCTTGATAGGTGGGGGCATTTCCGATATTGTATCGTAACACATGTATCGTATCATGATACTGTCGTATCGTGACACGTGTATCGGGATACGTATCACATCGTGAGGTCCTCACCAATACACACCCCTACTAGTTATAGCAAACATCATAGAGTAGTAATAATGTCAACTCCAGGGTTTATTTGTACATTCTCTTCTGCATTCATGCATCCTTTAATGACCTTCTTTATAAAGTTAAAACAATGCAGTGTTCTGGAGATAAAAGACAAAAGGCGAAACCACTGAGATACTGTATAATGAAATTGGACATTCATGTATCATGAAATCTTTCACAATGTCAACCTGTACGACATATTAAAGAGGATAGAACTTGTAGGAGGCCTTTTTCAGCGGAGATTATAGTTGAAAGTTCTAAGTTACAAAGAAAATCCTGGATGCACACAGATATGCAACCAGTTATGGTCAAAACCTCTTCCAGTTATCTTTTAAATTGGTTTGTATTGTTCAGTTGACCTGGTTCCCCTTTCTAACAATAAAGCATGCTAAGAGGGATTAATAAAATATTTTAGTTGATACTGAATGAAACAAGTAAAAAGCAACTGAAGAAAAAAATGATATTTTTGCCAAAGCTGCTGCCTTTTGGATTCATCTGTCATATTCGTCTCCAAATGGTCTATGAGACATGCATAAGACCAGCTGACTGATCGCTCTACAAAAGCTTGGATGCAAGCGTGTGGATTAACCGGGCCAATTAGCCAATCGCTGAGGCACCCAGAGATGAGAATAGTCATGCTCAGCCTCTCAGCTAAGTACCATTAATCAGCAATAAGGGGGCTGAAGCAACACTACAGTTTACTAACTGCTTCAGTGGCCAAGATTTCTGGCTCAAACCTCTTGACCTCAATGCAGCATGACTATGTTTCTCTGGGGCTCTGCACTTTTCGATGCAGAAATACACTTCTGAGCAGCTCAGTCGAGGGACTGAGACAGGGAGCTTTCACCTGTGTGTGTGCGTCCTTGCACGTTTTGGTCAGAGCTGGGCCTTTTTAAGTATGCTGTATTTGAATGTGTTGTTTTCATCAACCATCTGCACACTTTTATCAGTGTAGCTGCTCTAAGACGGTTTAGTGTGTGGACTCGTGGATATGGACAGTCACTATAAATGCATGCTCATCTGCATGTGTCTATGCCTCTGTCTGTGTGTCTGTGTGTTTGTGCATGTGTTGAAGACCTCACGTTATGAGATGTCCGGTCTGTTCTTGTCCTCTCTGCTGCTGTGCAGTAAACTGGCCCCAACTGACCCAGAATCTGCTCATCAGTTCGGCAAAATGCAAGGATAATAAGCCTCCAGCTATTATGTGCTTCACCATACATATTTTCTTTGAGCATTTACATAGTAGTTTACATATTTCTTAAATAAGACATATTAAGCCCCCCCCCCCTTTTTTTTTTTCTTTAAGGGGTGACACATATCCCCTGAGGTCTTACTAAAATGTTTGTGACATACTTCAGTCATCGTACTGTAACAGAGATACAGCAGCACCACGTGGTTACACCTCGCTTCACAGCAGCTGTTTTTTGCAGGGTGAAGTGAGTTACCCGACTTAATATTTTCCAAAAACTACTTGCTAAAATTGTGAAGCTAGAAGAAGATGATTGCTTTCTCAGATGTATTCTCTGTCTCAGACTCTGAGCTACAGTACTTACTGTATCAATATAAATAAACCAGTTTACTGTAAAATGTATTTGCTTTCTCAGATTTCTCATCTTTGCAGAAGATCGTCATTACTGTGCCTCATTTCTGCATTGTGTTTGCTCACCTGACTCGGCTTCCTTCTTAGGGAGAAATAATATATATACGCATTTCATTTCCCTGTGATTCATGGTTTCTAGCTAAAGCATGTATCCGTTGTCGCGTCTGTGTTTCTGACACCAGTTTTGATGTGGCAGTCGCTGAACAGCGGGGAACCTTTGGTGTAAACCACTACCAGCTGTAATATTTATGATGAAGTGGAGAATGGAATGAATAACAAGCGAAGCTTTCATCTGATAAAAATAATTATTTCAGTTCCAGCTTGAGGAGGGGGCTAGCTCCTGTGTTTGTTTCAATTCAAACACATGCCGACAAATGAGCAATTGTACTGAAGATGAGACTATTTTAAGCTTTATTTTAAATGTTGCCCTTTCCTGTTCTAGTACTAGAGGGTTCATATGAGACGGCTGCAGCAATACATAATCTCAAAACAAAAAAATCTGGAAGGATGTGGAAAATGGATGAACCCACCCATCCCCTACTATTTTTTTTTACCTTTCTAGACAGTACTCAACATATTCATGGTCTTTTTTTTATCATCAACTTTGGCTCATTTGTTAAAATACATCCATTTTTGCTCTTCAGGCCTTCAACATGTTCTACAAAAAATTCAGCTTGTAAAACTTTTACCACTTTGTAATTTTGCCCGTCCTTCCATTCCTTTGGTAGCACTTCAAAGGTGTTGTGGTATTGAGGATATGAACCAATAAAAGATTTAACATTATTTTGTCTCATTGTTCCTGCAAATGGAGTTTGCATGTTCTCCCCGTGCTTGCGTGGGTTCTCTCCGGGTACTCCGGCTTCCTCCCACAGTCCAAAGACAT